>QRFJ01004215.1:37838-64356 GCA_006176705.1 Cocos nucifera | reverse complement strand
CCGTAGCAGCTTGCTACCAGGCGATATGGCCGTCACCATCAATCAAGCTCCGCCTATAAAAGAATCCTCCAGATACACTAACTTTAAGCTCTAAGCTCTCATCTTCTTCTCTAAACTCCGTTGAACTCATTCCAGAGTACTCCATATTTGTTGGCAAAAGCTAATTTGATCGTCGGAGGGTCCTGCCGGAGCTATCCGCCACTAGCTCCGGATGGGACTTTGTTTTGCAGGTCCCCGGCGGTGATCTCATCGGCCTCCACTCTAGCTGATTCCAGCGACGATCAGCTTCCATACCAATACTTCCGATCTCGGACCATTCAGGCAGTTGCTCGCTCAAATGAGCTAAATACTGTGAATTACTCTTCATCATCGATGGACTCGTTCCAATAGCCACACAGTAGCAATTCTATAGCATTGGTCTTCACCAAAAAGTGTCTGAAGATGATATCAGGAGCCTTCAACAAAGAGATCACCACAAGGAGTGTTGGCAGATGGAGACGTTCCCCACACATCTATCAAATAAGATCGGCCTTCACGGTATGCCACTGAAGATGTGGTCCGCTATGTTGGTTTTCACCTCGCGGTCTACAGAAGTAGACATCATGCCCAGCTATCCTCTTCAGTAGAATTTTGGTCTGAGAATAAGAAGGCAAGCCAGGGTTGTACAAGTGGGGGCTTACGGAGCGTCTCCATGTTCCATCTCTTGAAGTGATTACAAATTTTTTGAGTTCTGTATAGAATTTCCAGCCCGACTCGCGGCAGAAGAGGGTGGTCGGGAGCAGCCGGATTTGGGCTCGGGAGATGGGATCGAGCAAGGAAAGATCAGCGGCAGCGAGGTCGAGCAGGAGGAGCCAGCCGTGGGATGAGGCGAGGACGACCTTGCCAAGGGTCTCGGGAGGGAGACGTTATGGACTCGATTGGTGGAGAGGCTGAAGAAGGAGCGGGCATCGGTGAGGGGGTCGTACGGGAGCAGCAGCAATAGGATCTGGGGGGCGGAGCTTGGTGGGCAGAGCGGCAGATTGCCATGACTTGCAGACGGAGTGGAAATGGATGTAGTCAGAGATTTGGGTTTTCTTCGAGGTATGATCTCCAGCAGCTCCCGTGGGAGTTGTGACCACTCGGGACTTTCTTCTCCTTGCCTTGCATCGAGGGCCATGATTGGGTAGGGCGAGCAGGATGATACTACGATTTCATTGAGAGCAGCAGATTGGGGAGTAAAGCATGTTCTCAGGGTTGAATAGAAACTTTGAAATAGCAGAAATGATGTGTACAATTAGAATGTAAATCAGTTGTTAGAAATTTTAAAACTTCGCTTCAAATCCACGCTCCTATACCTATATAAAATTAAGATAAAAAATAAATCATATCTTATATCATGATAATCCTATAATCTATAGAGCTTTTAATTTTTTTTCTCGAGATGTTTGATCTTCTCTCTTTTCATTCTTTTCCTGCAATATTAATAATTGATGGAGAATCATCCATATCATTTAGAGAGTTGGAGAAAGAGACAAATCTATCTCTATTTATACTTACAATTATCTCTTTCATCATGAGATTTATTCGAATTAAAATTCTCCGATCTAGTTTGATTATGAATAGGACTCTTTAATTAATTGAATTTACTGTAATTAATTTAGGAATTGGTCCAATGAGTTAAATTTGGCTAAGTGATAGTTAGATCACATTAGGAGCCAAATCAAATATTTTTCTATTTGACCTATATTATCACTTAAAATTAACTCTTTGATTTTACCAAAATATTTCAAAATAAATAAAAATATTTTTTAATTTTTTAAAATAATAATTTTAAATTAAAATTTTGAAATTGATCTGACGAGTATGCACTCTTTAAAAAAAAAAATTAATTATCTATTTCTTAAAAAAATCTTTTATATTTTGATCAAGAAAAAACTATTAATGTAGATCATGGAGGTTATACATCTCAATTGATATATTTTCTTCCATATATCATGATACCAATAATTCTTATGTAACCTAGTCCTATATACTGAAATACATAGACTATCAAAAATTATAATACTTATGATAATAATCCCATTGTGACGTCATATGAATGACACTTCAGTTTACTTTAGTTTTGAAAAAAATCAACTATAATGTATATAAATAATAATTAAAAAGAAGTAATAATAGTCATTAAACTATTAAGAGATCTCAAAATAAGTATCTATTATATTTTAAAAATTCTAATGACAAATGCTCATAACTTTATATGCTCTTTGAAGACTTTAAGTACTAAATCTTTAGTCAAGGGATCAGCTATTATACAAGTAGTACCAATAAAATCAATAGATATATGATAACTACTAATTCTCTTACTTACAGTAAGATATTTTACATCATATGCTTGTTTGCATTGGTAATCATGCCACTATTAGGAAAAAAAACTACAACAGAATTATCATAATAAATTTTTAGCGGCTTAAAAATAGAATTTATAATCCTAAGCTCTATGATGAATTTTCTTAGTCATAGATATATGAAGAAGCCTCATAGCAGCTTATGTATTTAGCTTCCATAGTAGAGTAGGCAATAATATGTGTTGGGGATAAACCCCGCTCCCACCAAAGTCTAATTAGATGCTCAGTCGATAATGCAACCGATAGTCATGGAAAAGCTTCAATGGACGAGCCTTAGCTGAGCTCTTTAGCGACCGATCTTCTACGAAAGCCGGACTTCTTGCGGACTCCTCCAGTGGCCAGTCTTCTATGGAAGCTGGACTCCTTGCGGACTCCTCCAGCGGTCGGGCTTCTACGAAAGCTGGACTTCTTGCGGACTCCTCCAGTGGCCGAACTTCTTAGTGGCCGAACTTCTACGAAAGCCGAACTTCTTACAGATTATCGACGAATTCCTGCCGACGATCCCACTACTAAATAGTTACACGACAATAACGATCGGCATTTACCAAGTCAATAACGATCGGTATTTATCAAGTCAATAATGATCGGCATTGATCAGGACAGTTACGATAATCATTAATCAAGGCAGTTACAACAAGCTCCGCCTATAAAAAGGACCCTTCAAATACGCTCAGGCCATGTTTAAAAAAACTCTTCTCTCCTCCTTGAAACTCTACCGAACTCCCTACTGAGCACTCCATATCTGTTGGCCAGAGTTAACTTGATCGTCGGAGGGTCCTATTGGAGCCACCCCCCACCGGCTCCAAACGAAATTTTATTTTGTAGGTCACCGACGGCGACCTCATCCTCCTCCACTCCAGCTCGATCCGACTTCAACCAAATTCTGCACCAACAGATTTTGGCACTAGAAGGAGGGCCTCCTCTGTTCTTGAGGTTTTCTCGATCTAAAAGGAGTGCTCAGCGATGATCTCTCTCCAGAGATCTCCCTCCTTCCTCTCTAGAGTTCTTTCCTAAGAGAAGATGCCTCCCAGAAGAGCTTCGACCCGACGATCAACGGCCTCCGTGGCCCGATCCCGCTCAGATCCGTCTACTCCCACTCCAGCCCTGATTACCCAGGTTCCATTTGTAGCTGCGGTGGATGCAGAGCAGTTCAACCTGCTCGTCCAGTAGGTTCGTGGCCTCACGGAGGTGATGCAGGCGGTGCAGATCATACACCAGTAGGCCCCGGCACCGGCTCAATCGACACGAGATTCTCCAGAGCCTTGTGGTCCCGGTCAGGAATGGCCGACTTAGGCTACCCGACCTCCGATCCCCGGAAGGGAGAAGCAGAGGAGGGAAGGCCCCTGCTTGGTCCATGACTCGACCCAAGGGAAGACTTTGCACCCATCCTACCAGAAAACCTTGGAGATCAAAGATTGTGAAGATCTCTTGGATCAAAGACTCTTAGAAATGAACTGATGGATCGAAGAACTCCATCATAATCCATCCTCTCATGGTAATGATGTTTGTGCTAACCCTCATTTTTTGCAAAAAGTTATGCAGGAATCGATCCTACCGAACATCAAGCTCCCACAGTTTGAGAGTTACGATGGGACCACCAATCCAGTCGACCATCTGAAAGCCTTTCGAATGATGATGTTGCTCCATGGTGCATCAGATACTATTTTGTGTCGGGCTTTTCCCTTGACCCTTAAGGGAGCCGCCAGGAACTGGTACTCAATGCTTAAGTCGAGTACCATCTTATCGTTTGATCAGATGAGCCAGCAGTTTGCAGTCCACTTCATCAGTAGTCGGCGTCCACACTGAAGTTCGGATTTCTTGATGAATGTCAAGCAGAAGCAAGGAGAATCCATCCGAGCTTATGTCACCTGATTTAACGCAGTGGCATTGGAGGTCCAAAATCTGGACTAGTCTGTTGCGATGGCCGCGCTCAAAGGTGGCCTTCAAAAGAACGACTTGCTGTTCTCCCTGAAAAAAAATATCCTAGAGATTTTGTTGACATGCTAGCTCGGGCTGAAGGTTATGCCCGGGCTGAGGAGGCCTTCAAGACCAAGGATGATGAAGCCGAAGGCGAGCGGCAAGTCGGCGAGCCGGGTAAGCCAGCAGAAGCAGGGAAATTGAGTAAAGTTTGGCCGCATTCCCGAACTCCTTCTGGGCGCACACAAGCTCGGACTCCCCCTCGGACCTGGAGGCGGGAAAGCCCCGATGGAAGGACACGCAGAGGTTCTTCCCAATGCCGAGGTTCTCCCCAGCGCCGAGGTTCTCCCGAATGGAGATTTCACAACTACGCCCCCCTTAACTCTCCGAAGACCCAAGTACTGATGAAAATCAAGAAACAACTTTCGAGACCTGAGAGGATGCATTCCCACCCCAGCAAACGCAATCCCAATAAGTTCTGCCTTTATCATTGTGACCACGGCCATGACACTCAGGAGTGCATCCAACTTCAGGATGAGATCGAAGAGCTCGTCAGGCGGGGTAGATTCGGTCGATTCTTACGGAGATGGCCTGAAGGGCGTGAGGATCTACTGAGAGCGCTACCACCGAGGGAGGAGGACCAAGAAGATCGGCTGCCTCTTGGTGTCATCAATACAATCTCGGAGGGACTTCAACAAAAAGAGGTCAGCGGATCTGAAGGATCGATGAAGAAACAGAGGACCGAGGAACCTATGACCTTTACCAAGGCGGACGCCCAGAGGGTCCAATTTTCGCACAACGATACAGTTGTAATCTCTTTGAACATTGCTGATTATGATGTATGCCGCATTTTAGTGGATAATGGAAGTTCGGCCAATGTGTTGTTTTACGATGCCTTCTCAAAAATGTCCTTATCCGATGGCCACTTGGGGCCTATGAACTCCCCACTGATAAGATTCACCAGCAATGCTGTACCAGTTGAGGGCATAATAACTTTAGTTCTGACAGCAGAGCGACGCCCAAAACTGGCTAAAGCATAAGTTGATTTTCTAGTCGTAAGAACTCCGTCCGCCTACAATGCCATTCTTGGCCGACTTGGTCTAAATGCGCTTCGGATGGTGGTATCGACCTATTATTTGAAGATGAAATTTTCGACAAATCATGGGATTGGAGAGGTCAGGGGAGACCAAGCTTTGGCAAGGCACTGCTACTCGATCGCCTTACATAAGGGAGAGCAGTCTGACTCTTATCTTGTTGACAAATTGGATGTCCGAGATGACCTCACTAAAGAATAGGGCGAGCCTATGGAGGACCTCATCTCTGTGCCCTTAGATGATAGAAATGTCGAGCATGCAGTACAGATCAGCTCCAACTTGGCAGGCAAAGTTTGGAAGCAACTTGTTACCTTCCTCAGAAGAAATGTAGATGTCTTCGCTTGGACCCCAGTAGATATGCCAGGGATTGATACCGAGGTCATGGAGCATCGACTGACCGTCGATCCAAGGCATCGATCGATAAAAGAAAAGATATGCCACCACACCCCAGAGAGGCAGAAAGCCATCGCTGAAGAAGTAGACAAGCTCCTCAAAGCCGGATTAACTTGGAAGGTTAATTATCCGACCTAGGTCTCAAATGTGGTCCTCATCAAAAAGGCGAACAACAAATGGAGGATGTGCATTGACTTCAAAAAGCTGAACAAGACCTGCCCGAAAGATAGTGATTAACTAGTGGATGCAACTTTGGGCTACGAGCTCCTCACCTTCGTGGATGCCTTCTCTGGTTATAATCAGATCCGAATGGCACCTGAGGACGAAGAGAAGACCACTTTCATTACTGACCGTGGTCTTTATTGTTACAGAGTCATGCCCTTTGGACTCAAAAATGTAGGGGCAACGTACCAGCATTTGGTCAATAAGATCTTCAAGGAGCAGATCGACCGCAACATGGAGGTGTATGTGGATGATATGCTCGTCAAAAGTCGAGCTTCAACAGACCACCTCGTCGATCTTAAAGAGACCTTCGGTGCACTCAGAAAGCATAAGATGAAACTGAATCTGACCAAGTGCACCTTTGGCGTGACCTCAGTGAAGTTTCTGGGGTTCATGGTATCAAGACGTGGGATTGAAGCAAACCCCGAGAAAATTCAAGCCATTCAGGAGATGACCGCCTCAAAAATGATCAAAGAAGTTCAGCGCCTGATTGGGAAGGTGGCATCCCTAAATCATTTTATCTCAAGGTCGGTCGAATGATGTGTGCCATTCTTCCAAGTTCTTAGGCAACCAAAGAACTTTTGCTGGATAGTGGAGTACCAACAGACATTCGAGGAACTTAAAAACTATCTCGACTCATCTCCATTGCTGGCAAAGCTCGAACCTGGAGACAAATTATTCTTATACCTGGCTGTCTCCCTAGTGACCCTAACGGCAGTCCTGGTCAAAGAGGAAGCGAAGATGCAGCGACCGGTCTACTATGTGAGTCGGGTCTTGAGGGATGCGGAGACCAGTCCTGCACTGAGCAGATGCTTCTAGGAGAATCGCAAAATGGGCAATCGAGCTCCTAGAGTTTGATATCAACTATCGGCCCAGGCCATCGATCAAGGCCCAGATATTGATGGATTTTGTGTTAGAATGTACCATTCCAGTTGAACCCGAGCCTGAACAGAATGAGACCGATGCCCTGCTATCCTAGCCGAACTTCTCCAAGGAAAGTGCTGATCTCTCCGAAGGCTTTTGGGCTCTGCATGTGGATGGCTCATCCAACTTCACCGGAGCTGGTGTGGGGCTGGTCTTAATTAGCCCTGAGGGCGTCATCGCTGAGTACGCACTACGCTTCGAGTTTCCTACGATCAACAATGGGGCCGAATATGAAGCGCTGATCGTCGGATTAAAAATAGCAAAAGAATTAAAAGTAGATCGACTTCAAGTCTTCAATGATTCTCAGCTGGTGGTATGCCAAGTTAATGGCAACTACGAGGCATGGAAGAATAGTATGGTGAGATACCTTGGAAAGGTGAGGGATTTGACCCCGGCCTTTGACAGTTTTGGCATCTGACAAATTTCGAGGGTAGAAAATGTCAGAGCCGATCTTCTTTCCAAGTTGGCCACTTTAGCCCCGACCGAGCTTCCCAAAGAAGTATTCTTGGAGGTTCTGAAGTGCCCAACCATAGAGGAACCGCAAGTCATTCTGCACATGGAATGCAAGCCGAGCTGGATTGACCCGTTGATTGCCTACCTCAAGGAGGGGGTCCTTCCTCATGATCCGAAAGAAGCTCGGAAGCTTAGGAACCAAGCCTCCCGCTATATTTTACATGAAGGCAAGTTGTATAAGAGGTCATACTCCCTCCCACTATTGAGATGTCTCCGACCTTCAGAGACCGACCTCGCACTCTGGGAGGTGCATGAAGGACTCTACGAAAGTCACATAGGAGCCAGGTCCTTGTCACAAAGACTACTTCGGCAAGGATACTATTGGCCAATCTTGTTTCACGATTCCATGGAATATGTGAAAAAGTGCGATCGCTGTTAGAAGAACGCAAACGTACAAAGACAGTCGGCCTCCGAGCTTGCTCCGCTAAGTGCACCTTGGCCATTTGCGCAATGGGGAATGGACATACTTGGCCCCTTCCCGATGGCATCCGGGCAGTGGAAGTTCCTCCTAGTCGCGATCGACTATTTCACCAAGTGGGTCAAAGTCGAACCACTAGCGAAGATTACTGAGGCCAAGGTATAGGACTTCATCTGAAAGTCACTTGTCTGTCGGTTCGGTCTGCCCCGAACCCTTATAACCGATAATGGGCGACAGTTTGCTGGGGCGAGATTCACCGAGTTCTGCGAAGGACTAAATATCTTCCACCACTTCACATCGGTGGCTCACCCACAGGCCAATGGAAAAGCTGAGGTGACCAATTGAACTCTGCTGCAAGGCATCAAGACAAGGCTCGACAGTGCAAAGGGGGCCTGGGTGGACGAACTCTACCACGTCCTCTGGGCATACCGAACTACACAAAGGGTGCTGACTGGAGAAACACCTTTCGCCTTGGCCTTTGGCACGGAGGCAGTTATCCCGATCGAACTTAAGCTCCCGTCTACATGAGTCATGGGCTTCAACAAGCAGCTCAACCCCCAAGATCTCAGAGTTAACCTTGACCTGTTGGAAGAGAAAAGGGAGGAAGCTCGCATCCAGATGGCAGCCTACGGACGGAAGGTGGCCCAGTACTATAACTTCAGAGTTAGAGGTAAGACGTTCAGAGTGGGGGACCTAGTGCTTCAACGAGCCGCCATCTCATAGCCTCAGAGCCAAGGGAAGCTCACCCCAAATTGGGAAGGTCCGTATGAAGTGGTGGAGGTCGTCCAGCCCGAAACTTATTGCCTGAAGGAGCTTGGAGGAATAATGCTTTCCCGACCTTGGAACTTAGAAAATCTGAGGATGTATTACCAGTAAACTATCTTTAATAAGACTCCTTCATTTAGCATTATTGTTTTCTGGTGCAAGAGTTACATGATGATAGGAGAGAAACGAGCAAAAGTGGCCCGTTAAGAATAGGAGGAGAACCTCATCCTAACACGAGCAAAATCGAAGGCCTCATTCACTTTAGACGAGATGGGGGGAGAGGTCTTGACAACGGCCCTTGCATGCCCCCACAGTCCATTAGGAATAGGAGGAGAACCTCGTCCTGACGTGAGCAAAGTCGAAGGCCTCATTCACTTTAGATGAGATGGAGGGAGAGGTCCTGACAATGGCCCTTGTGTGCCCCCACAGTCTGTTAGGAACAGGAGGAGAACCTCATCCTGACGCGAGCAAAGTCGAAGGCCTCATTTACTTTAGACGAGATGGGGGGAGAGGCTCTGACAATGGCCCTTGCGTGCCCCCACAACTCATTAGAAATAGGAGGAGAACCTCATCCTGACGCGAGCAAAGTCGAAGGCCTTGTTCACTTTAGACGAGATGGGGGAAGAGGCCCTGACAATGCCCTTGCGTGCCCCATAGTCCGTTAGAAATAGGAGGAGAACCTCATCCTAATGCGAGCAAAGTCAAAGTCCTCGTTCACTTTAGATGAGATGGGGGGAGAGGTCCTGAAAACGGCCCTTGCATGCCCCACAGCCCATTGGGAATAGGAGGAGAACCTCATCCTGATGCGAGCAAAGTCGAAGGCCTCGTTCACTTTAGACGAGATAGGGGGAGAGGCCCTGACAACGACCCTTGCGTGCCCCCACAGCCCATTAGAAATAGGAGGAGAACCTCATCCTGACGTGAGCAAAGTCAAAGGCCTCATTCACTTTAGATGAGATAGGGGAGAGGCCCTGACAACGACCCTTACGTGCCCCCACAGTCTGTTAGGAATAGAAGGAGAATCTCATCTTGACGCGAGCAAAGTCGAAGGCCTCATTCACTTTAGACGAGATGGGGGGAGAGGCCCTGATAGTGGCCCTTACGTACCCCAACAGCATGCTAGGAATAGGAGGAGAACCTCGTCCTAACATGAGCAAAGTTCAAGTCCGAGCTTCGAAGTCTACAGGAGATAGGATCTCCATCAACTTCGGCTGCAAGATGAGATTTCTTTCGAGGTAACCTTTGGGGCAGGAGATACGATCCCCCGAACTTCAACTTTAATGGATGCAGAGCTCGGGAAAGGACTTCGGTAGTCGCCTATTTTGGTACTCCCTTTCTTCGAATTTCAAACTCGAGAGTGGAGGAACTATTATTGGAGATAAACCCTGCTCCCATCGATGTCCAATTAGATGCTCAGCCGATAATGCAACTGATAGTCACGAAAAAGCTTCAGCGAATGAGCCTTAGCCGAGCTCTTTAGCGGCCGATCTTCTACGAAAGTCGGACTCCTTACGGACTCCTCCAGCGATCGGGCTTCTATGAAAGTCGAACTCCTTGTAGACTCCTCCAGCGGTCGGGCTTCTACGGAAGCTGGACTCCTTGCGGACTCCTCTAGTGGTTAAACTTCTCAGTGGCTGAACTACTATGGAAGTCAAACTTCTTATAGACTATCGACGGATTTCTGCTGGCGATCCCACTACTAAATGGTTACACGACAATAACGATCGATATTTATTAAGTCAATAACGATCGACATTTATCAAGTCAATAATGATCGGCATTGATCAAGACAGTTACGACAATCATTAATCAAGGCAGTTACAACAAGCTCTGCCTATAAAAAGGACCCTCTAGATACGCTCAGGCTAGGTTTAAAAAAACTCTTCTCTCCTCTTTAAAACTCTACTGAACTCCCTACTGAGCACTCCATATCTGTTGGTCAGAGCTAACTTGACTGTCGGAGGGTCCTATCGAAACCACCCCCCACCGGCTCCAAATAGAACTTTATTTTGTAGGTCACCGACGGCGACCTCATCCTCCTCCACTCCAGTTCAATCCGACGTCAACCAAATTCTACACCAATAATATGTTATTTTGTGCTCCTCCATAAAATTACTGCACCAGCCAATAGAAAAAAGATAACCTACTATGGACTTTCTACTATCGAGATAACCAACATAGTCTACATCTGAGTAATCGATCATCTCCAACTGATCAATCATCCAAAAGCTATAAATCAGCATATAGTCCTTAGTTCCCTAAAGATACCACATCATCTTCTTTGCAGCTTTTTAGTGGTCCATTTTTGAATCACTCTGATATCTATCAAGTATTTCTAAAGTAAAATTGATATCAAGATGTATACATACTTAAGCATATATCAAACTACCCACTACAGATGCATAGTATTTATCCTTCATTTAATTTTTCTCAATCTCGTTCTTAGGATACTAGAATTTACTGAATTTATCATCCTTAATAATTGAAACTTTACTTGATAAGCAGCTTGACATTCTAAATTTTTTTTGGATTCTAATGTTAGATGTGTGCCCTAGAAGCCAGATTGGCTGACACTTATTAAATACTTTCTAGAAGCATTTTTATAATTTTAACTTAAAATTAATTAAAAAATTATTTATTCTATCACATTGTGTATTAAAGTGTTTATGATTCATTCATTGAGTTAATAGGCATGATAACACATATTCTCAAGAGTTGAGAATTTAAGGCATGTATTATCATAATTAACTCATAAATTACTTCTGATCATAGGATTATCACGAGAATGGTGATAGATTTGGAAGATCGATGTACGATCGCTTTCTTAGGATAGATGAGTCTTGAGTCTATGGTGTGGAGACACCGAAGTGAGAGTACAGATACTCATTAGAGAATGAGGGCACTAAGCGTGACCACCTCGAGCAATCATAAGGAAGCCTACCTTCTCATCGATGACTAGCGCGATGCTGCAACGTGTGTCTGATTCTTTGACCTGAGGTACATCGGCAGTTTACCTTGAGGGTGTTATAGTTTGACTACACCATAAGTTGATCTCTTAGCCATTCGAAATCCTAAGGTGTATGTTGGCTATAGCATGTTCATTGTAGGAATTGGATCGTACTAAGATGGGATCTATCAACCTCGGTAGAGGAGGAGTAGACCTATGATGATCATAAGATCGAGTTCTAAAACCCATGGCCATGGTAGTGTGTAGTAGAAAGAAGTTTCTATTAGGGTTTCACATTAGATTTGAATCGAATGATTCATTCATATAATGGGTGTTAGGTTTGACGAGTTTACCTTAACCCTAATCCTGTTGGGCCTAATGATAGAAAAACCCAATCACACAGGTAGCTACACCGAGAGGTTTGCTATTCAGTTTTGATGGATTGCCACTATATACTGCTAGGTGTCACTGGTAGATTTTAGGATCAATTAGAATTATCTTAATGATCGATGATTCTAATTGGATGAATCAAAAGAGTTTTGATCCATCGAAAGATATTTCGATAATGTCGATGATGGAGATGATGACATGTCCCATTACCATATAGAACTGAACCTAACTGGATCATACAAATAATGCTTGGGATCTGAATATCATCAATTGAGCTAATTCAGTTCGATTGATTTGGATTAGATCCAATTTGATTCAAGAAAATCATGCTAGTACACGATTGAGCATAACATTCTCCTTCTGTAGTCTTTTTGAATCATCTCGATTGAGCCAAATTAGATTTGGCTCATCCAAGAGTCTTGCATAGGTTTGTTCTAGTCTGACTGAAACTTGTCCATGTTAGAAAAGTCTTGTCCTAACCTAATTTAGGCTTGTCCTAATCCATTGGATGGAAATAGGACAAGATCTGCTAATTTGTGGAACTATTTGGACAAGACTTATCCAAAAACTCGATAGAAATTTATCTTGATCTAACTGGATCTTGTCTTGACCTGATCAAGAATTATCCTAAATCCCATAAGATGGGAACAAGACAAGGGTTGTCGTTGCCATATTAGGGCTTATCCTAAAATCATGGGATGAAATTTGGATAAGCCTCTCCCAAAAATTCTAGATGAATTTTTCTTGATCTAACTAGACCGAGTCCTAGTCTGATCAAGATTTATTCTAACTTAATTAGGACTTGACATAAATTCATTGGATGGGACTTGAAAAGCTTTTGTCTTAATTCCATAAGATGGGAATAGGACAAGGGTCAAATGTTGACCCAGTATGCAGGAAAGAAGAGATATGGCGTGCGCCTCTTAGAATTTATCTGAGGGCGCATGTCCATATGAAATTTATATGGAGTTTGTGAGTGCACGCCCCTTTATGGCATGCGCATCTGATGAATAAGAGAAGGCTCCCATTCAAATTTGATTTGACTGGTCAAAGCATTTGAATTTGATTCAAATGTCTAGGGAGATAAGAGTTTGCGCCATCTACTTACCTTATCCTTTATTCCATGCCATATTTCTCAGTTTTGTGCAATAAAATATAGAAAAAATATGGTGTGGGGCATGAAGATCATGGAGGAGTCCTTCTGCATGATAAACTTTGATCTGCTCAAAGTTATATGCGAAGGGACTCTTGACTAGGTCTATAAATAGGGCCCTACGCAAGCTGTTATGCATTATGATTTCTCTACGATGAAGTCTTGCTAAAATATTTATCTCCACACCTCCCTCATCTAATCCTCTCCCACTTCTCCATGCCTAAGAGTTGGGCAAAACCTACGAGAGAATATCAAGTCCCGTTGGTGCAAAGATCAGCGAAAGATGATGGTGTTCGTGAGATGAACGCATAGCCTTCGGAGTTTGTTTTGAAGATTCTATGGAAAGACATCAGATCTAATATTTGGAAATTAGATCCAAAAGGAGGAGACTTCTAGATCTGACCTAAATGGTATTGATAAAGGTTAGACGCCTGCGCGGCTCAATCAGAATCTCGGATCAGTCGTCAGATCATCACAATGGGTAAACGATTTACCCGATCAGGTGATAATTGTTATCACTATTTTTTTTATATATTTTACTTCTAATTTTAGATCAATCTAATCAAATCTAAGAACTCTTAGATATGATCAGATCATAAAAATTTTTTAAAAATTATTCTACTGCAAATCTGATCCGATTAGATGCATCCTACGATAGGAAAACTCGTTTTTTCCTTCAACTGGTATTAGAGTCAGATTGTTGCTTCCAGATCTATCTTTAGATTGATCTAAAATTTTTTTTATGATCTGATTATTTGATTTTTAGATGTTACATAAAATGTAATCAGATCTAAAATAAAAAATTACATATTTTAAATATATATATTTGATATAAACGATGCATGCTCTAGTCTAGATCTATTGTTCTATATCATGATAGTTTTCAAATATATTTTAGATTAGATCTGATTTAATTTTTTTTTTATTTTATCATTTAAGTTTCAGATGTTACATTATATGTAATCAGATCTGAAATATAAGATCTAATTTAAAATTTTGATATATGTGATATAGGCAACATATGTCTAGACTAGATCTCTAATTTAATCTCATAGTCTAGATTAAAAATTTTATGAAATATTCATTTAATTTTCTAAAGATTATGTGATTAGATTAGTTAAATTTTGGATATTATATGTGATATAATTAGATCTGAAAGCATGAGATATATTTAAAAATTTCATAAGTATGACATATGTAATGCATGTGTAGACTAGTTCCATAGATCTATGCCGTGAGTAGTCTAGATTAAATTTTTTTTTTTTTATGAGATCATTTAAAATTTTATTTTTAGATATTACATCAGATGTAATTAGATCTAAAATATAAATTTAAATATTAAATTTGATACATGAGATGTATGTAAAATATGTATAGATTAGATCTTAAATCATGCAATAGTTATATGCTTTAGATCTAATAGTTTTGTAGTACAGTTCATATTTCTGATTAAGACATTCTCCTTGGCCGTCTGGTCATAAGAGTAAGAAAGGTTTAAAGGCCCTCTCTTTTCATTCGATAGGATGCTCTTATGGCGGCACGTAGGGGTGCTACGTATTTGCCTTTAATTAGAAATTAAAAACTTACTTTTTTGTAAAACCCTAGATTCTGAAATCCTAGAATTTTTTGATACATGTTTTGTTATTGAACCCTTGAACTTAATTAAGAATTAAGTTTATGAAATTAATTAGGTCTAAAAATTATGAATTTTTAGATCTAAGATACCTTCATAAATCATGGGTTCGGGTGTGGGTAGCTCAATTAGGTCTAGTGGTTGATCAAACCGAATCAAGAGTTGGCTAGGTGGGATCAAGAGTGCTTAGATTTGACCAGTCTAATCGGATTAAGTCTGGATCAAGATCGACTCACAGTCACATGTGGTCGATCAAGTTAAGATCTAATTTGGCTCCATGATTCGAGCCTGGATTGTAAGTTAATCCGATCAGTTCTGATCAGACAAGTCGGTGCTAAGATAAGTATGGCAAATACGACCAGTGGTCTTTAATTGAAAGCTACTCGATCTGAATGCGTTCATGGTGAGTTAATGACATATTTCTTCCACTGATCTCACTTACCTGGCCGATTAAGTCGACCCAGTTCTGGTTTGAGATGGCTAACGATTCGAGCTAGCCCATGCCATAAGGTTGTTAGATATGTGTGCCCTATCAGCCAGATTGACTGATACTTGTAATACACTTCTAAGAGCAAAATTATAATTTTAATTATAAATAATAAAATGAATTATTTTTTATCATAGTATGTATTTGAAAGTATCTGTGATACATCCCTTGAGTTAATGGTAATGATAGTTTATATTTTTAAGAGTTGAAAATTTAAGACATGAATTTTTATTATTAACTCATAAAATACTTCCTACCATAGGATCATCATGAGAATGGTGATTGATTTAAAAGATTGGTGTACAATTGCTTCTTTTGGATAGATGAGTTTTAAATCTATGGTGTAGAGACATCGGAGCGAGAGTACAGATACTTGTTAGAGAATGAGGGCACTGAGCACGACCACTTCGAGCAGTCATAAGAAAGTCTACCTTTTCGTCAATGACTGGCTCGAAGCTACAGTGGTGTATCTAGTTAATTGACCTGAGGTGTATCGGCAGTTCACCTTGAGGGTGTTATAGTTTGACTACACCATAACTCGATCTCCTAGCCAATCGAAACTCTGAGGTGTATGTTGGCTATAGCATGTTCATTATAGGAATTGGATTGCACCAATAGGGGATCTATCTACCTGGTAGATGAGGAGCAGCCCTATGATAATCATGAGAATCAAGTCCATAAGCCCATGGCCATGATAGAGTGAAATAATAGAAAGAGTTTCTATTAGGATTTTCATATTGGACTTGAATCGAATGATTAATTCATATGACGAAAATTAGGATTTGACGAGATCACCTTAACCCTAATCCGATTGGAGCTCAGGATAGAGAAACTTAATCATACAGGTAACTATACCGAGAGATTCACTTTTAGTTCTGATGGATTGCCACCATATGCTACTAGGTGTCACTAACGGATTTTGGGAGCAATTAGAATGATTTGGATGATCAATCATACTAGTTGTCTGAATCAGAAAAGATCCATCGGAAGGTGTTTTGATGATGTTAATGATAGACTTCGTGACATATCCCATTACCATGTGAAACTGAATCTAACTGGATCATACAAACAAGAATTTGGATCTAGATGTCATCAATTGAACTAACCCAATTCAATTGATTTAAATAAGATTCAATTAGGTTCAAGAAAATCATGCTAGCACACGATTGAGCCTAATGTTCTCCTTTAACAGTCATTAAAGCTTATCTCGACTGAGCCAAATGTATTTGGGCTCACTTAGGAACCTTTACTTGGTCTGACTGGAGCTTGTCCAGGTCAAAAAAGGATTGTCTTAATTTATGAGATAAATTTAAAACAACACCTATCATTTTCGATCATCTGCTAATTTCTATTTTCGGACATTAGTAAAATATTGATCCTGGACACTTAGACATCTGCCCATGTGTCATGCACCCATAGGAGAGTACCTAAGGACTTATCTCCTTAATAAAAAGTAGGTAGGAAGGAGGTGTATGCATAGGAAGGCGTGCACCCCATGAGGATAAAAGATGGAGTCCCATACAGATGGAACTTTAGGTTGCTTCAGGGGATTAAACTTTGTGGTACTAAGAAATCTTATTTGACCCAGTCTTGGCACCACCTTAGGAGGATTTTGAGGGTCTCTCATTTGATTGGATCAAATGATGTCATCTCATTAATCAAATTTAGATCTAATTATACAAAGAGCCATGATTGGCCAGGATGATGTGGCTCTGCATGGCGCAGCAGTATCTATATAAATCCTATCTATGCCTAGAATTTAATGCTTCTGCCTTTAGCCTATGCCACATAGCCTCTCTCCCCCCTTCTCCATGCCATCATCTGGTCCTCTCTCTCCTCTCCACATCCAAGGGCTTTTGGGCATGAACAAGGTGCAATCCAAGCAAGTGAAAGGCACCAGAAAAAGAAGGCAGCACTGCTGCACGAGATAACGACTATTCTTCAAAAGCAGTTTTGAAGACCTTCAAGATCAGATCTAGATTTAATTTTTGAAGGATTGATTGAGAAGGAGAACATCTTCAGATCCTACCTGAGTGGATACCGATAGAGCTCAAGCGCTTGGGTGGCTACATCTAGAACTCAGGCAAACATTGGGATCATCACAGGATAATTGGATTATCCAAAACAAAAGTATAATAAAATGAAATTTAATTTTTATTTTTATTATTAGATAAATAAAATTATATCTGAGGAGTCTCAGATCTGATTAAGATTTTAGAAAATTCTTTTTAGAAATATCCCTCCTGATCCAATCTGATCTAAATGAACCTGATCCGAAAATAGATTTTTTCCTTCAACTGGTATCAGAGCTAGGTTCCATAATTCATTAGATCTAATTTTAATTTATTTTTAATTTAATAATTAGATAATTTTAGATATCACATTATATGTGATTATATTTAAAATTAAAAAATTAAAAATTAAATAATCTAGATCTAAGATGTATGAGATGCATGATTGGACTAGGAATAGAATTATTCTATGTATAGTCTAGCATGATCATAATTTTAATTTAATTAATTATAATTTTTATATCTATTTATTTATTATTTTTTAATATTATAAATATTATAATTAAATCTAAAAAATAGAAAATAAATTTATTTAATTTGTTCATATGAGATATGATAGATGCCTATTTATACTAATTGTAGAATAGTTCTACAAAATTATCTAAAATAAATTTTAATTTGATATGATCAAATTTAAATCTTATTTTTTAGATATTTATGAGATAATTTAGATCTAAAAATATGCATGATATGATACATAAGATGTATGCAAAACATATTTTTTAGTTAGATCAATTTTTATATATGTGATATATGATGTAGATCTAACTAATTTTGTAGATTTATCATGTTTCTAATTAAAACATTCTTTTTGCCCGTCCGATTATAAGAACGAAGTAGGATTTAAAGGCCCTCTCCTTTCATTCGATAGGGTGTTCTTATGGTGTGTAGGGGTGCTGCGCATTCATCCTTAATTAGAAATCAATAACTTATTTTTTGCAAAATCCTAGATCCTGAAATCCTAAAATTTTATATACATGTTTTATTTATAAACCCTAAACTTAATTGAGAATTAAGATAATAAAATAGATTAGGTTTAAAATTTAAAACTTTTAGATCTAAAATTAGATCTAAAATTAAGATTATAAAATATATTAGATCTAAAATTAAAAATTTTTAAATCAAAGACATATTCATAAAATTGGGTTCGGGCTTGGGTAGCTCAATTAGATCTAGCGGTTGATTAAACCGAATCAAGAGTTGGTTAGGTAGGATCAAGAGTACTTAAATTGACCAGCCTAATAGGATTAAGTCTGGGTCAAGGTTGAGTCACATGAGAGATCAATCAAGTTAAGACCTAATTAGGCTCAGTGGTTAGAGTCTGGATTGTAGGCTAACTCAATTGGTTCTGGCTCAATAATTTAGTGTCTAAGATAAGTTTGGCAGATACGATCGACTGATTTTTAATTGAGAGCTACTCGACTCGAATGCATTCTTATCGAGTTAATGGCATATCCCCTCCACCGATCTTACTTATCTGGCCATATTTGTCGATCCAGTTCTGATCTAAGATGGTTAATAATATAAGCTAACCCATGCTACTAGGTTAGTCATAATGGTTATAGCTATGTCAAGTCAAGTTTAAAGAGACCTAAATCAAATCTTTCTAAAAAAAGATTAAGTCTAAGGTCTTCCACCATTATAGATGTACGGGCCCTTCCTAAGGTTGATTGTTCTCGATTGGTCATAGTGATTCAGTTGCATCGAAAAGATGCAACCATGTCTATTAGGCATTGGATGCTATGGGCTGGAGGATGGATTGGGCTCAATATTTTAGATTCAGTGAGAGACCCAATTATGAATCCAATCTATGCAAATGGTGGGTCTGACTTAACTAAGGAGTGGATCAATATTTCGGACATGGTGAGATTCATGAATTAAAGACCAAGTCTGGGTGCATTATGATTAGAGAATCATTGGATAAGAGTTGTTCACTCATTGACTAACCCATCACCAATAACTGTTAGGTGAGGTGATGAGTCAGTTGATGGGACTGCACCACCCACTAAAAATTAGTAATCATAGAGATTTTCACATCTCTATAGAGGAAGTGTAGAAATTTGAGAAAATAGTGAAAACTAATTTGTTTAAAAATCAAACCCCTAAATAAATTGATCAAGTCTTAATTACAAAATCTAACTAGAAACTTTGACTCTCTACAGAAAAAAGAAAAATGTCTGCATCCAATCCATTAGCCCATATCCTGGACACCTATAGACTCACCAGATCCAATTACAAGGATTGACTTCGAAACTTCAAAATTATTTTGGATTTTGAGAAGTTGACTCATGTATTGGATCAGGATCCCTCCACCTTACCAGCTAGTCCATCCGCTGAATAGAGAGCATCGCTTGACAAATGGATGAATGAAGATAATAAGGTCAGATACTACATGTTGGGCTCGATGTCTGATGAGCTTCAGTGCCAACATGAAGATATCAAGACTGCCCGCTAAATGTTGGCTCACCTGCAAGAGTTGTTTGGTGAACAGAGTTATGCAGCCAAATATCAGATCACTAAATGACTATTTAAGGCTAAAATGCATAATGGACAGTCAGTCCAAAATCTTTGTCTGATGATGATCAAGAACTTGAAAGAGCTTAAGAAGCTTGGAGTGATGTTAGATCAGGATCTATAGAATGATATAATTCTATAATCCTTGACTGATGCATATGGATAATTCATCATGAACTACCATATGCATAAACTTCAGAATACTCTGGCCGAGCTTATGAATATGCTAGTTACTGCTGAGCTTTCTATGAAAGGTTCTAAAGGCTCAGTACTTACTATGGAATGGACTTCTTCTAAGAGAAAGTCTTTTGGAAAGAAGAAGAAGTCTGTGAAAAGGCAGAAGATGAAAAAAAAAAGGCAGAGCTGAAGAAAAAGGCCACTGACAAAGAAAAGTATTTTCATTGTAATACTGACAGCCATTGAAAGCAAAATTACCCTATATATCTGGCCACCCTGAAGAATAAGAAGGAGACAGGTTCTTCTGGAGATATGCTCATTATTGAATCTAACCTTATGATTTTTTTGCATCCAGTTGGATGCTTGACTCTGGTTCTAGTGCTCATTTGTGCACTTCCATGCAAGATCTTGAGGATTGCAGGAGGCTGAGGGATGGTGAGATGATCCTACGCATCGAAAATGGAGCAAGGATTGCTGCTGTGCATATAGAAACCTACCCTCTTCGACTACTATCTAAATTAAATTTAGTACTTAAGGATTGTTATTATGTGCCTGCTGCAAGTAGGAATTTGATTTCTATTTCATATTAAGCACAAGAAGGCTATGTAATTAGTTTTCTTAAGGACCATTATAATATTCTTTATGAAAGAAATAAAATTGCAAGTGATTTTCTTATTAATGATCTCTACCAGTTACATATTGATGTATCTATCTTTAATATCGAGCAAAATATGAATGCCATAAGATCAAAATAACCCAGGGATAGTCCAAATAATAGGTATCTATAGCACCTAAGGCTGGGTTATATAGCACAAAATAGGATTAATAAATTAAAAAAAATTAGGCTACTAAGTTCATTGACTTTCGAATCATATCCAATTTATGAATCATGTCTTCATGGAAAAATGACTAAGCTTCCTTTTGTAGGACATGGGGAAAGGGCTGTGGAACTACTTGCCCTAGTACATACTAATGTGTGCGGCCCATTTGATGTGCCGGCTAGAGGCAACTTTGTCTACTTCATAATCTTTACCGATGATTTATCTCGGTATGGGTATGTCTATCTTATCAGACACAAGATTGAAGCTTTTGAAAAGTTTAAGAAATTCAAATATGAAGTTGAAAAGCAAATTGAAAAATCCATTAAGGTTCTTCCATCAAATCGAGGAGGTGAATACCTTAGTCTGAAATTTCTGGACTATCTCAAGCAAAATGGCATAGTCTCTCAATGGACTCCATTTGGAATACCTCAACTCAATGGGGTTTCAGAATGAAGGAATCAGACCCTACTAGATATGGTCCGATCCATGATGAGCTTCATAGACCTTCCTGATTTTCTTTGGGGACATAGTTTGTTAACTGCTATATATTTACTGAATAGGATTTCCTCTAAAATCATTCCTACCATACCGTATGAGATATGGCATGATAAGAAATCAAGTTTGAGTCATCTCAGAATTTGGGATTGTCCGACTCATGTCAAAAGACAACAAGTGGACAAGTTAGACTATAGGTCCTTTAGAGCTTGATTCATAGGATATCCTAAGGAGTTATTAGGATATTATTTCTATCATTCCAGAAAGATCATAATGATGATTGTAGGTTGACATGCCATTTTTCTTGAAAAATAGTTTATTCAAGATGATGGCATTGGAAGAACAGATTCAAGCTCGAGGAAGAAAGTCTCACAAAGAGCAATGAGCTAAGGAATCCTTAATGAACCCAAATCAAGTTGAGCCAATACAATTCACTACCTCCTCCACCTTCGTAGGATCGAAAAGAGTTTTTCATCCTTCTAAGAGGTACTTAGGTACTATTTCAGAGAAAGTAGAAAAAATGTTCCTCATAGGTAATGAGGTTCATGGTGATGATCCCAAAACCTATGATGAGGCGATATCGGATATCGACTCTGAGAAATGATTAGAGATAATGAAGTCAGAAATTGACTCAATGCACTCAAACCAAGTCTGGACCTTGGTAGATCCACCTAAAGGTATAGTACCTATTGGATGTAAATGGATCTATAAGAGAAAGATTGGTGCAGATGAAAACGTGGAGACATTCAAAGCAAGATTAGTGGCAAAAGGGCATAGTCAGTGCGAAGGACTTGACTATCAGGATACCTTTTCATCAGTAGCCATGCTAAAATCCATCCTCACATTGCTTGCTGTTACAGCCTATTTTGATTATGAAATATGGCAAATGGATGTGAAAATAAAATTTCTTAAATGGATATCTTGAGGAAGATATCTATGTGGAACAACCACTAGGTTTCACATTTAGTGATGTTGATCATAAAGTATGCAAGCTGCAAAGGTCCATATATGGACTTAAGCAAGCATCTCGGAGATAAAATACTCATTTTAATGATGTGATCAAATTATTTGATTTCTTCAAGAACGAGGAGGAATCATGTGTTTTAAAAAAGATCAGTGAGAGCGCTATTGTCTTTCTCATACTGTACGTAGATAATATCCTCCTTATTGGGAATGATATTTTTATATTGACCATAGTTAAAATATGGTTATCTAAAGAATTCTCCATGAAAAATCTAGGAGAAGCATCCTTCATTCTAGAAATTAAGATCTACAGAGATAGACCGAATATGATGCTAGGTCTTTCATAGAAGATGTACATAGAGAAAGTGCTAAAGAGGTTTAGCATGGAAAACTCCTAAAAGAGATTGGTATCCTTCAGACACGACATTCATCTCTTTAAGAAAATATGTTCCAACACACTTGAGGAGATTGAATGCATGAGCAAGATCCATTATGCCTCAGCAATAGGGAGCCTCATGTATGCCATGTTATGTACACGATTTGATATAGCCCATGCTATGAGTGTTACGAGCAAAATATCAATCGAATCCAGGTGAAGAATACTGGACTTTTGTGAAATGTATCTTTAAGTACTTGAGAAAAACTAAGGATATGATATTGGTTTTTGGTAATGGAGAACTCCAAGTCCAGGGGTATATGGACTCGGATTTTATGTCCGATATAGATGATCGAAAGTCAACATTTGAGAGTCTATTTGTATGTAATGGTGGTGCTATCAGTTGGAAGAGTTTCAAGCTGACAGTGATAGCAGATTCCATCATGGAAGTAGAGTACATCGCTGCATCAAAAGCTATGAAGGAGGCATTCTGGTATAAGAAGTTCACCATAGAGATCGAAGTGATGCCATCGGATGCCATTCCTCCGTACTGTGATAATAATGGTGCCATAGCCCTTGCTAAGGAGCCAAGGTCTCACCAAAAATTCAAGCACATCGAGCGGCGATACCACCTCATCTATGATTACCTTGAGAAAGGTTACGTCAAGGTCAAGAGAGTCGACTCCACAGACAATGCGACAGACCCACTTACAAAGTCGTTGGGCCAGCAGAAGATCAAAGCCCATCTTAAGAAGATGGAACTTAGATTTATAGCCAATTGGCTTTAGGTCAAGTGGGAGTTTGTTAGATATGTGTTCCCTAGAAGCTAGATTGGCTGAGACTTATAATACACTTCTAACGATAAAATTATAATTTTAACTATAAATAATAAAATAAATTATTTTCTATCATAGTGTGTATTTAAAAGTGTCTGTGATACATCCCTTGAGTTAATGGTAATGATAGTTCATATTTTCAAGAGTTAAAAATTTAAGGCATGAATTTTCATTATTAACTCATAAAATACTTCCGACCGTAGGATCATCATGAGAATGATGATTGATCCAAAAGATTGGTGTACGATCATTTTTTTTGGATAGATGAGTCTTGAATCTACGATATAGAGACACCAAAGTGAGAGTATAGGTACTCGTTAGAGAACGAGGGCACCGAGCGTGATCACCTTGAGTAGTCATAAGAAAGTCTACCTTCTCGTCGATGACTGGCTCGAAGCTGCAGTGGTGTGTCTAGTTCTTTGACCTGAGGTGCATCGATAGTTCACCTTGAGGGTGTTATAGTTTGACTACACCATAACTCAGTCTCCTAGCCATTCAAAACTCTGAGGTGTATGTTGGCTATAGCATATTCATTATAGGAATTGGATTGCACCTATAGGGGATCTATCTATCTCGGTAGATGAGGAGCAGTACTATGATAATCATGAGAATCAAGTCCATAAGCCCATGGCCATGGCAAAGTGAAATAATAGAAAGAGTTTCTATTAGGATTTTCACATTGGATTTGAATCGAATGATTAATTCATATGACGAAAATTAGGGTTTGACAAGATCACCTTAACCCTAATTCGGTCGGAGCTCAAGATAGAGGAACTTAATCACATAGATAACTACATCGACAGGTTCGCTTTCAGTTCTGATGGATTGCCACCATATGCTGCTAGATGTCACTAGCAGATTTTGGGAGTAATTAGAATGATTTCGATAATCGATCATACTAGTTGTTTGAATCAAAAAAGTTTTGATCCATCAAAAGGTATTTCAATAATGTTGATGATAGAGATCGCGACATATCGCATTACCATACAAAACTGAACCTAATTGGATCACACAAAAAAGGGTTTGGATCTGGATGTCATCAATTGGACTAATCCAGTTCAATTGATTTGAATAAGATTCAATTAGGTTCAAGAAAATCGTGCTAGCACACGATTGAGCCTAATGTTCTTCTTTAACAATCATTAAAGCTTGTCTTGATTGAGCCAAATATGTTTGGGCTCACTCAAGAACCTTTACTTGGTCTGACTGGAGCTTGTCCAGATTAGAAAAGGGTTGTCTTAATTTATGAGATAAATTTAAAATAACACATATCATTTTTGGTCACCTGCTAATTTCTATTTTCGGACATTGATCAAATATTGACCCTAGACACTTAGACATCTACCCATGTGCCATACACCCATAGAAAAGTACCTGGGGACTTGTCCCCCTGCTAAAAAGCAGACAAAAAGATGGGGGCATGCATAGGGAGGTGTGCAGCCCATGAGGATAAAAGATGGAGTCCCATATAGATGGGACTCCAGGTTGCTTCAGGGGATTAAACTGTATGGTGCCAAAAAGTCTTATTTGATCCAGTCTTGGTGCCACCTTAGGAGGGTTTTGAGGATCTCTCATCTAATTGATCAGATGATGTCATCCTACTAATCAAATTTAGATTTGATTGCACAAAGGGCCATGATTGGCCAGGATGATATGGCATTGCATGGCGCCGCAAGGTCTATATAAACCCTATCTGCACATAGAATTTAATGCTTCTGCCTTTAGCCCACGCCACATAGCCTCTCTTCCTTCTTCTCCATGCCACCCTCCAATTTTCTCTCTCCTCTCCATGCCTAAGGGCTTTTGGGCACGAACAAGGTGCGATCCAAGAAAGTGAAAGGCGCTAGGAATGGAAGAAGGCAGTACTACTGCAAGAGACAATGGCTTTTCTTCAAAAGTAGTTTTGAAGACTTTTAAGATCAGATGTAGATTTAATTTTTGGAGGATTGATTGAGAAGGAGAAGATCTTTAGATCCTACCTAAGTAGATATCGGTAGAGGCCAGGCGCTTGCATGGCTACATCCAGAACCTTAGGCAAACATCAGGATCATCATAGAATAATTAGATTATCCAAAATAAAGATATAATTTAATTTAATTTAATTTTAATTTTAATTTTTATTATTAGATCAATAAGATCAGATTTGATGAGTCTCAGATCTAATTAGGATCTTAGAGAAAAATTTTTTAAAATATCCCTCCTAATCCAATTAGATTTGAATGAACCTGATCCGAAAATAGATTTTTTTCTTTAAAGGTTAGTCATAAATGTTATGACTAGTTGAGTCTAAGAGACCAAATCAAATCTTCCTAAGAAAATATTAAGTCTTAGATCTTCCATCATTGTAGATGTGCAAGCCTTTCCCGAGGTTGTTTGTTCTTGGTTGGATATAGTGGTTCAGTTGCACTGGAAAAACACAACTATGTCTATTAGGCATTAGATGCTACGGGTTGGAGGATGGGTTGGGCTCAATATTTTGGATATGGTGAGGGACCTAATCAGGAATCCAATTTATGTAAATGGTGGGTTTGACTTAACTAAGGAGTAGAGCAATATTCCAGACATGGTGAGCTTCATGAATTAGAGATCAGGTTTGGATGTATCATGTTTAGAAAAATATTGGACAAGAGTTGTCCACTCATCAATTAACCCATCACCAATAACTATTAGGTGAGGTGGTGATCCAGTCGATGGGACCGCACCATCCACTAAAAATCAATGATCATGAAGATTTTTGCATCTCTATCAAGGGAGTGTAGGAATCCAAGAAAATAGTAGGAGCCTAATTTATTTAAAAATGAAGCTCCTAAATAAATTGATTGAGTCAAATTACAAGTCTAACTAGAAATTTTGACTCTCTATAGAAAAATATCTGCATCAAAACCCCTAGTCCGAATCCTAGTTACCCACAAGTTGACTAGACCAATTTACAAGGATTGGCTAAAGAACTTCAAAATTATTTTGAGTTCAAAAAAATTAACCTATATATTGGACCAGGACCTCCCCTTTACCAGCCTGTCCGAC
>QRFJ01004215.1:0-36838 GCA_006176705.1 Cocos nucifera | reverse complement strand
AATAGAGTCGCGCAACGTGTTATCAAGTCTCGAAGAGACTTTTTAAGGTGCAAATGCGAGATGGGCAGTTGGTCCAAAATTATTGCTTGGCAATGGTCAAAGACCTAAAGAGCTTGAGAAGCTCAGAGTCTTGATGGACAAGGAACTGTAGATTGATGTAATCCTGCAGTCCTTGATTGATTCATATGGGCAATTCATTATGAACTTCCATATGAATAAAGTTGCAGTGCATCTTAGCTGAGTTAATAAATATACTAGTTATTACTGAGCAAACTTTGAAGAATTCAAAGAGCTCAGTTCTGGCTATGGAGTGGACTTCTTCCAAGAGAAAATCTTTTGGAAAGAAGAAGAAGTCTACGAAGAAGCAGAAAATAGAAGGAAAAAAAGAAGGGTGAGTCGAAGAAGAAGGCCATGGAGAAGGAAAAGTGTTTTCACTACAACTTTAATGGCCATTGAAAGCGGTACTGCCCTACATACTTGGCCAGCCTGAAGAACAAATAGGAAGAAGGACCTTCTGAAGGAATACTCATCATTAATTCTGTGAGCAAAATGTGAATGCCATAGGATCAAAATGATCTAGAGATAGTGTTAATGAAAGGTACCTGTGGCATCTTAGGCTAGGTCATATAGCTGAAGATAGGATCAATAAATTAGAGAAATATGGAGTAATGGATCCATTGACTTTCGAGTCATATCCGATTTATGAATCATGCCTTTAAGGCAAAATGATCAAGCTTCCTTTTATGGGATATGGGAAAGGGCCACAAACCTACTTGCCTTGGTACATATAGATGTGTGTGGCCCATTCGATGTGCCGACCAGAGGTAATTATGTTTACTTTATTATTTTTATCGATAATCTATCTCGGTATGGGTATGTGTACATGATACGATATAAGTTTGAAGCCATTGAAAAGTTCAAGAAATTTAGACACGAAGTAGAAAAGCAAATCAAAAAGCTTATTGAGGTTCTTCGATCAGATCGAGGAGGTGAATACCTTAGCTGAAAATTTCTAGACTATCTCAAGGACAATGGTATAGTCTCATAATGGACTTTGCTTGAAATGTCTCAACTTAACGGGATTTTAGAATGAAGAAAATGGACCCTATTAGATTAGGTCTATCCATGATGAGCTTCATGGATCTTCCAGAGTTTCTTTAAGGACATAGTTTAATAGGATTCCATCTAAAACCATTCCTACCACACCGTATGAGATATGGCATGGTAAGAAGTTAAGTCTGAGTCATCTCAGAATTGGGGTTGTACGATGGTGGACGAGTTAGAGTATAGGATCCTTAGAGCTCAGTTTATTGGATATCCTAAAGAGTTATTAAGGTATTACTTCTATCTTCTAGAAAATCATAAGATGATTGTAGGTTGACACATCATTTTACTTGAAAAATAGTTTGTTCAAGATGATGGCATCAGAAGAAAGATTAGACTCGAGGAGAAAGTCTCCAAAGAGCAATGAGCAAGGAACCTTAAGAACCCAGTTAGTCTAAGCCGATCCATAATTCACTACCTCCTCCACCTTGTAGGTCAAATAGGATTTTCCATCCTCCTAAAGGTACTTAGGTACTATTTTAGAGGATGTAGAGAAAATATTCCTCATGAAAAATGGATTCATGGTGATGATCCCAGAACCTATGACGAGATGATATCAGATATCAACTTCGAAAAATGGTTAGAGATGATAAAGTCAAAAATTAACTCGATGTGCTCAAACCAAATCTGAATTTTGGTAGATCCACCTGAAGGTATAGTACCTATTTGATGTAAATAGATCTTCAAGAGAAAGATATGGATGAGAATATAGAGACATTTAAGGCTAGGCTAGTAGTGAAAGGATATAAGGTTACCTTTTCGTCAGTGGCCACCATTTGCACAGTGCTTGCCATTGCAGTATATTTTAGTTACGAAATATGGCAGATGGATGTGATAACGGAGTTCATAATTGGATATCTTGAGAAAGATATTTATATGGAACAACCATTTATTTTCACATCCAATGATGGTGATTATAAAGATCTACAAGCTGCAAAGATCCATCTATGGACTCAAGCAAGCATCTCGGAGAGGAATGCTTGATGTAACCAAATTATTTAGTTTCATTAAGAACGAAGAGAAATCAAGTGTGTTCAATAAGGTCAGTGGGAGCATTGTTGTCTTTCTCATATTGTATGTGGATGACATCCTCCTGATTAGGAATGATATTTCCATGCTGATATAGGTCAAAATATGGTTATCTAAGAAATTTTCTATGACAAATCTAGGTAAGGCATCCTTCATTTTAGGTCTATAGGGATAGACTAAAGAGGATGCTGGATCTTTTTAATAGAGGAGGTGCTGAAGAGGTTCAGCATTGTGAACTCTAGGTCCAGGGGTATGCAGACTCAGACTTTATGTCTGATAAAGATGATCAAAAATCGATGTCTAAAAGTTTGTTCCTGTGCATTGGTGGTACTGTAAGTTGGAAGAGTTCCAAGAAGATGGTTTCATCTAATCTGCAATTACCTCAAGAAGGATATATCGAGGTTAAGGGAGTCGACTCCATAGATCATGCGGTTCATCTACTGATGAAGCCTTTAGGCCCGCAGAAGATCCAAGCCCACCTTAAGAAGATGGGACTTAGATTTGTAGCCAATTGGATTTAGATCAAGTGGGAGTTTGTTAGATGTGTAATCTAGAAGCCAGATTGACTGACACTTGTTAAATACTTTCTAGAAGCATTTTTATAATTTTAATTTAAAATTAATTAAAAAATTATTTATTCTATCACATTGTGTATTAAAGTGTTTGTGATACATCCATTGAGTTAATAGACATGATAACACATATTCAGAAAAGTTGAGAATTTAAGGTATGTATTATCATAATTAACTTATAAATTGCTTTCGTAGGATCATCATGAGGATGGTGATAGATCTAAAAGATCGATGTATGATCACTTTCTTAGGATAGTTGAGTCTTGAGTCTATGGTGTGGAGACACCAGAGTGAGAGTATAGGTACTCGTTAGAGAATGAGGGCACTGAGCGTGACCACCTCGAGCGGTCATAAGGAAGCCTACCTTCTCGTCGATGACTAGCTCGATGCTGCAGCATGTGTCTGATTCTTTGACCTAAGGTGCATCGGTAGTTCACCTTGAGGATGTTATAGTTTGACTATACCATAACTTGGTCTCCTAGCCATTCAAAATCCTGAGGTGTATGTTGGCTATAGCATGTTCACTGTAGGAATTGGATCGCACCAAGATTGGATCTATCAACCTTAGTAGAGGAGTAGACCTATGATGATTATAAGATCGAGTTCTAAAACCCATGGCCATGGTAGTATAAAATAATAGAAAGGAGTTTCTACTAGGATTTTACATTGGACTCGAATCGAATGATTCATTCATATGATGGATGTTGGATTTGATGAGTTCACCTTAATCCTAATCTTGTCAGACCTCATGATAGAAGAATCCAATCACACAAGTAGCTGCATCGAGAGGTTTGCTATTCAGTTTTGATGGGTTGCCACCATATACTATTAGGTGTCACTAGTGGATTTTGGGATCAATTAGAATTATCTTAATGATCGATGATTCTAATTGGATGAATCAAAAGAGTTCAGATCTATCGAAAGATGTTTCGATGATGTCGATGATGGATATCATGACATGTTTTATTATCATACAGATTGAATCTAACTGGATCGCACAAACAAGGATTTGGATTTGGGTGTTATTGATAGGAACGCGATGCTGTCGTTAAGACATCGTGTTTATCAGTTTAATCCGACTTCTTAAAATCATTAAAATTGCATAGATAGTAGTGAGTCGGGTCGAATCCACAGGGAAGGTAGTGTTTTTAGATTTAAAATCTTTGATTTTTGAAAAGAGAAGAAGAATTTGAGTTTTTGGAATTAGGATTGAAGTCGGAAAATTAAAAATAAAAATTAAAAGATGCAGGAATTTAAACTTGGTACTAAGATCTATTAGTTAGATCTTAGCATCTACTTGCAAAGCAATAATTTAAAGTGCAGAAATTAAATTGCAATAAAAATAAAAAGCAAGAAATTAAAATGCAAAAATAAAATTTTTATTAATTAAAATTTTCAAAATTTAAATACATAAAATTTAAAAAGAAAAAAAAATAAAATAGCCTGATCTCTGATCTTGGATCGGCATTGGCAGAAAGATGGTGTAGAAGCTCGGCTCTTCTTCTCGGCACCCGTTGCTTCGAAGCAGCCTTTAACCCATAGCCTGGCTTCGCCCTGTACCAAAGCTTCACCTTGATCGGAGATGTTGATTTCTGGATGGCCTGGGGTCCTTTTTATAGAGCTAGGAGGGCTGGATATTTTTTCTAAAGGCAATATGGGACTAATAGCCTTTGTAATCGTAAAAATACAAAGAAATTTGGATAAAATTTGAATCAAAATAGCTCTGATATGACTCTGATAAATCTGATAAAATCCAGCCATTCAACAGGAAATCCAACGGTCCAAAAATCATCAAAATCGGATGCAGATAAGCTCAGATCGGGTCGGATTAAATTCTGGCCGTTGGATCGCGCTTGATCGAGGAAATCTGGCCGCAAATCATGCTTCGGGAGTCTTGATCACCGCCGGCAGCATTCTGGACCGTCGGATCATCGCCTGGATCGAGCGCTGCCGTCCGATGGTGATCCGCGTGATGTTTGTATCTGAATAAAATTCGGAAGCAACCACAGCCGTCCGATCCTGACCGCAAACAACCACATCCGTCCGATCGCGCAATAACTGTTCCCATGGACCGCGTGGACCGGCCGCACCGCACACCGCAACCAATCAGCGCCGCTGTTGTCGGACGAAAAGACTAAATTACCCTTGTGAGCCGCGATAAATTTCTGTAGACCCTTAAGGGGTCTAGGTCCACCACGTGGCAATCTCTGATTCACCGGAATTTGCTGAGCTGGCGGTCCACGCCTAGATCGTGGACCGGCTGATGGCTTCAATGGCTGAGTCGGCTTGATGGCTTGGCTTGGCTTGGTGGCTCGGCTTACGGAGCCGGCTGAGCCGTTTTCTTTTTTTTTTATTTAATTTTTATTTATTTTATATCTTTCAAAATTCATATCTTTTCCATTTTAGCTCCGTTTTACTTGAAATTTATTTCGTTGTGATCAAAAAAATGAGCTCTTTCTATTGATAATAAAATTTTATTTTTTAATTTTTATTTTTTTATTATTTTTTAATTAATTTTTTAATTAATAAAAATATGAATTTTTTAAAAATTATATATAAATTGATTATTAATTCTTAAAAATTAATATAAATTAATTAATAAATTAATACTTTTATTGGTGAATTTATGATGCTTATCACACCCCCCAACTTAAGCTTTGCTCGTCCTCGAGTAAAGAAAGAATTTAGTTTTAAATACCTTTTAACTTTAGAGTTTCGAATTTTACCTAAGCAATTTTCAAAATGGCCATTGATATTCAGTAGAGCTTAAATGAGATATATCATTGGGGTATTAATACTTATCAATAGAAAAATTAAGTAAAGAACATTAAATTTTTCAGAACTTTTTCTAAATTATTCCACTTTTATCTCTGATTTGTCTAAACTTTCATATAGGCAGGTGTATTGCTACTTCCATCCTTCATTTATTAATTTTTATTTTCACATTGCCCACTTTTTGATGCGAATATCATTGCTTACTTAGGCAACGGGACCCGGTTACTCGGTGGGAAACCAATATTTTTTTTCTTTTTTTTTTTTTTTTTTTTTTTTAACGTTGTACCACTATTGAGTGTCTTAACTCCTTAAGCTTTCTATTTGATCCATGTAGCGAGTCTTGGGCCAATGACTCCCAAACCAGTTGGCTTTAGGGCACTAGGTATAGAATACCCCTCGGGCTTACTAGCTCGAATCAAATAGGCTACGAGTTAAGACTAGCTTTACAACGAGCTTCTTTGCCCTTCCCACCTTTTGATGCGAAACTCAATGCTTGCTTAGGCAAAGAGGCCCGGTTACTCAGTGAGAAGTACTTGGAAAACTATTTTATTAAAATAAATTTTTATATGAAGAAATGTATAGTTACCCTTACACAAGCCTATAAAAAGTAGACTTTTCTTTGATGCTAGTAGAAATAATTAGAAATGCTCCAAGAAAAAAAAATTTTTATGTTCTGGACTTAACTCTTTATTGAATTTTCTTAATACTTGATTCCTCAATATCTCATAGATTCTCTAATCTGTGCATCAATTTTTTTTTAAAATGCTTAGTTTAATTCGATTCTTAAGCATAATCAAGTATCTAAATACTAAATACTAACTTTTTCGAGGACTTAAAATTTTAAAATTTTTATTTTTCTCTCCCCCCAACTTAATCGACATTGTCCTCAATGGAGAAGAAGAAAAAATAAAGGATGTAATAAAAAAAAATGGAAGAATACACCTATATTTTATTTATTTATTTATTTATTTATTTATTTTTTATTTTTTTTGGTCCAGCACATGCCTTTACAAATTTGAGCTCTCCCTCCAACTTATTCAAATTATCCTAAAAAGAAAATAAGATAAATTAGATAAAAACTAAATATTGGGTTGCCTCCCAACAAGCGCTAAGTTTACCGTCTTCAGCCAGACACAATGTAGCTCACTATCCTGTGTCGAATATTGGATTGACAAATTCCAATGGTTTTGGATTGCCAATCTCAGAAAGTTGATGTTGATTTTTAATCCCATTATTCGATATATTCACTGTTAATTTTTGGGATATATTTTATGATTCCATTCTCAGACCCATGTTTATTAAGAATTACTCCTATTTGTTCTTCTAAAATGCTCATGAATGGAGTTTTAGGAGTTAAGTTTGATTCAATGGGTGCTGGAATGGTGACTAAAGGCGGTTTTAATTCTGGAGGTAAATTAATGTGATCCTGCTTAAACAACTCCATTGACATTTCATTACATGCCTTTTGATTTTTATAAGAAGAACCAGCTTCTAGGGTTGAAGGGAATAGGACATTAGGTTTATAAGTCTCGGGTAAATCATCTATTCTCTTTTGCCTTATTTCTATCTCATTTAAACTGGAACTAGCATCAGTACTAATTCCTGGCTTGGGTTCTTCTATGTGGTTAGTCTCAGTACTAACCAGTTCCTCTAAATTTTTCATTTTGGCTAGCATCAGTACTAGCCTCTCTCACCTGGTCTTGGTATGGGTCCATAAGAATCCTATAGCTTTTAAGTTCAGGAATTACTTTGGTATTCTCAAATTGGGAGATTCTTAGATGAAACATTAGATTGATAATTTAATCCAGGTGGTTGGTGGTCATTAGGTGGGTTGTTTGAAATTGGTAGGTTCGGTAGTTGATCTAGTTCTCTCCTCATGTTAGACTCAACTAATTATCCTATTTGAGCTTCTAGTCTGGCGATAGATTGCTGTTGAGTTAGAATTAATTGTTGAAGTTGGTTAAATCTATCATCAGCTAGATTGGTCTGTTGAGGAGGTGGGTATGAAGGCTGATTATAATATGATGGCTGGTTAAACTGACTAGGCTGACCATTATTATAGGCATAATTTTGATAATTTTGCTCAAGTGAAATTTGGGTCTGAGCCTGAGTCTGTTGGGATGTCCAAGAAAAATTAAAGTTACTCCAATCTGAATTATATGAATTTGAAAATGGGTCATTAATCAATTTGGAGTATCCTTGAGTAGCTTGAACTTGTTCTTGGATAAAATATGGAAACTGTGCAGTCATAGGATATTCACTTACATGATGGGTTGGACTAGCACAGATTGAATAAACTCTCCTGATAATTAGAAGATTGTTGACCTAGGGTTAGGAGTTGATCTATTTTCTGATCAAGAAGGTCAACTTTATCTAATTTTTGGACTATTAGATTTATATTAGCCATTTGATTATTATGTTTAATGTGAATCAACCATTCAATTAAGTTCAACTAAATCAGAAAAAGCGATTTCCTACCATGCATGTATTAGTGTAACCCTAATGTATGGTTTAAAAATTTTTAGAATATTTTTATTTATTTATTATTATTATTATTTTATTATATTAAAAATTAATTTTTTTTAATTATTTTTATTTATTAATTTTAATTTAATTTAATTTAATTATTAATTTTTAGTTAGTTTAATTTTTATTTTATTTTATTTTTAGAGGAGAAAGGAGAAGAAAGAAAGAAGAGTTCTAAAGAAGAGGTCCTAAGGAGTCCTAGAACTAAGAAGAAAGAGAAGAATTAGGTTTAATTAGGATTTAATGTTGGTTAGCAATCAAGTTGGTCAATCAATCCTGACTAAGGGTTATCCTAGATCTAGACAGCTCCTAACTGCCAAGGTCACCTTCAAGCCCTCCAAGTGTAGGATTAGCCAATCAACTAGCCAGGTAAGTGTAAGGTCGGTGGGAGTCCCCCCGTTGCTTGCCTTAGACACCAATTATGCTTGGCCAGGTAAGCGAACGGAACCAATTAGAAACCACCTTCCTTCGGGCCCAATCGTCCCTGAACCACTTTCCTAGACACCAGTCAAATTGACTTATCCTAACCCGGTTCAACTCTTAGGATTCCTTATCCTATTGAGCTCGAGTTCCTAGGGTTGATGTCTAATTGATTTTAAAATTAAAGGCTTAGGTCAATGCAGGATGCTGGTTGGTTGTTTGTGGGCTAAGGAAGGGTGATCAAATCCCCACCTTATCTTGTTTAATTGGGTTGTGCCCTTAATTTGATTTAATATGAATATGCAAAAAAAAAAATTCAATCAAAGGGTTCTATGCAATTTAAACTAGATGCATGCAACTAATTGAATTCTGAAAGGCTTACCTTGCCTCCAGCAATCACCAAAAAAAATAAAAATAAAAATAAAAATAAAACTAATATGATGCATGCTCTAAACAGTTAGGATTTCTAATCTTATCATGAGGCTTTTAATTAGGTTTAAATAAATATTTTTTTAAATTAATTTAAAAATAAAATAAATAAATAAATAAATAAAAAGAAAAGAGGACTAGGGTTAGGATTGATCTCACCAGGCAAAACTTCTGATTCTTTTTGTTCTTTTTTTTTCTTTTCCTGCAAAATAATAAAAAAAAATTAGTAAGAAAATAAAAATTTTATTTATAATTTATTTATAGAAAAATCAAAGAGATCAAAAATTTAATATCCGTGCCTTCCCCGGCAACGGCGCCAAAAACTTGGTGCGTTTGCCGAAATTATTTTTAATAAATCAAAGAAATCAAAATCAAAAATCAAAAACCTTCCCCGGCAACGGCGCCAAAAACTTGATAGGAACGCGATGCTGTCGTTAAGACACCGTGTTTATCAGTTTAATCCGACTTCTTAAAATCATTGAAAATGCGTAGATAGTAGTGAGTCGGGTCGAATCCACAGGGAAGGTAGTGTTTTTAGATTTGAAATCTTTGATTTTTGAAAAGAAAAAGAAGAAAATTTGAAGTTTTTGAAATCAAAAGTGAAGTCGGAAAATTAAAAATAAAAATTAAAAGATGCAGGAATTTAAACTTGGTACTAAGATCTACTAGTTAGATCTTAGCATCTACTTGCAAAGCAATAATTTAAAGTGCAGAAATTAAATTACAATAAAAATAAAAAGCAAGAAATTAAAATGCAAAAATAAAATTTTTATTAATTAAAATTTTAGAATTTAAATACATAAAATTTAAAAAGAAAAAAAATAAAATAAAATAGCCTGATCTCTGATCTTGGATCGGCATTGGCAGAAAGATGGTGTAGAAGCTCGGCTCTTCTTCTCTCGGCACCCGTTGCTTCGAAGCAGCCTTTAACCCATAGCCTGGGCTTCGCCCTGTACCAAAGCTTCACCTTGATCGAGATGGATTGATTTCAATTTTTGATGGCCTGGGGTCCTTTTTATAGAGCTAGGAGGGCTGGATATTTTTTCTAAAGGCAATATGGGACTAATAGCCTTTGTAATCATAAAAATATAAAGAAATTTGGATAAAATTTGAATCAAAATAGCTCTGATATGACTCTGCTAAATCTGATAAAATCCAGCCATTCAACAGGAATCCAACGGTCCAAAAATCATCAAAATCGGATGCAGATAAGCTCAGATCGGGTCGGATTAAATTCTGGCCGTTGGATCGCGCTTGATCGAGGAAATCTGGCCGCAAATCGCGCTTCGGGAGTCTTGATCACCGCCGGCAGCATTCTGGACCGTCGGATCATCGCCTGGATCGAGCGCTGCCGTCCGATGGTGATCCGCGTGATGTTTGTATCTGAATAAAATTCGGAAGCAACCACAGCCGTCCGATCCTGACCGCAAACAACCACATCCGTCCGATCGCGCAATAACTGTTCCCATGGACCGCGTGGACCGGCCGCACCGCACACCGCAACCAATCAGCGCCGCTGTTGTCGGACGAAAAGACTAAATTACCCTTGTGAGCCGCGATAAATTTCTGTAGACCCTTAAGGGGTCTAGGTCCACCACGTGGCAATCTCTGATTCACCGGAATTTGCTGAGCTGGCGGTCCACGCCTAGATCGTGGACCGGCTGATGGCTTCAACGGCTGAGTCGGCTTGATGGCTTGGCTTGGCTTGGTGGCTCGGCTTGCGGAGCCGGCTGAGCCGTTTTCTTTTTTTTTATTTAATTTTTATTTATTTTATATCTTTCAAAATTCATATCTTTTCCATTTTAGCTCCGTTTTACTTGAAATTTATTTCATTATGATCAGAAAAATGAGATCTTTCTATTGATAATAAAATTTTATTTTTTAATTTTTATTATTTTTTAATTAATTTTTTAATTAATAAAAATATGAATTTTTTAAAAATTATATATAAATTGATTAATAATTTTTAAAAATTAATATAAATTAATTAATAAATTAATAATTTTATTGGTGAATTTATGATGCTTATCAGTTATCAATTGAGCTAATCCAGTTTGATTGATTTGGATTAGATCCAATTAGGTTCAAGAAAATCATGCTAGCACACGATTGAGCCTAACATTCTTCTTCTGTAGTCTTTCGAATCATCTCAACTGAGCCAAATTAGATTTGGCTCATCCAAGAGCCTTGCATAGGTTTGTTCTAGTCTAACTAAAACTTGTTCAGGTCAGAAAAGTCTTATCCTAACCTGATCTAGGATTGTCCTAATCCATCGGATGAAAATAGGACAAGACCTGCTAATTTATGGAACTATTTGGATAAGGCTTATCTAGAAACTCTATAGAAATTTATCTTAATCTGACTGAATCTTGTCCTGGCCTGATCAAGACTTGTCCTAAATCTTATAAGATGGGAACAAGATAAGGGTTGTCGTTTCCATATTAGGGCTTGTCCTAAAATCATGAGATGAAATTTGGACAAGCCTCTGCCAAAAATTCTAGAAGGATTTTTCTTGATCTAACTAGACCGAGTCCTAGTCTGATCAAGACTTGTTCTAACTTGATTAGGACTTGATATAAATCTATTGGATAGGACTTGAAAAGCTTTTATCTTAATTTCATAAGATGGAAATAGGACAAGAGTCAAATGTTGACCCAGTATGCAGAAAAGAAGAGATATGGTGTGCACCTCCTAGAATTTATCTGAGGGTGCACGTCTATATGGGATTTATGTGAAGTTTGTGAGTGCATGCCATAAAGTTTGTGAGTGCATGCCCCTTTATGGCATGCACATCTGATGGATAAGAGAAGGCACCCATTCAAATTTGATTTGACTGGTCAAAGTATTTGAATTTGATTCAAATGTTTAGGAAGATAAGAGTTTGCGCCATCTACTCACCTTATCCTTTATTTCATGCTATATTTTTTTAAGTTTTGTGCGACAAAATATAGAAAAAATATGATGTGAGGCATGAAGATCATGGAGGAGTTCTTCTGCATGTTAAATTTTGATCTGTTCAAAGTTATATGTGAAGAGACTTTTGACTAGGTCTATAAATAGGGCCCTACGCAAGCTATTGTGTATTGTGATTTCTCTATGGCAAAGCCCTACCAAAATATTCATCTCTACACCTTCCACATCTGATCCTCTTCCTCTTCTTCATGCTAAGAGTTGGACAAAATCTGCGAGCAAAGATCAAGTCCCGTTGGTATGAAGATCAGCGAGAGACGATGGTGTTCGTGAGACGAACGCGCAGCCTTCAGAGTTTATTTTGAAGGTTCTACAGGAAGACATCAGATCTGATCTTTGGAGATTAGATCCAAAAGGAGGAGACTTTCAAATCTGATCTGAGTGGATATCGATAGAGGCTGGGCACATGCATGGCTCAATCAGAATCTCAGATCAGTTGTCAGATCATCACAATGGATAAACGATTTACCCAATCAGGTGATAATTGTTATCACTATTTTTATTTTTATTTTACTTCTAATTTTAGATCAATCTAATTAGATCTGAGAATTCTCAAATCTAATTAGATCATAAAATTTTTTTAAAAATTATTCTTCTGCAAATTTGATCCGATCAGATGCATCCTGCGATAGGAAAATCCTTTTTTTCCTTCACCTAATAATGTAAGTCCTGTGAGATAAGCCAAGTAACCTTTTACTCCTATCATGATGGATTTCTATACCAAGAATATAAAAAGCATCTTTCATATATTTCATGTCAAAATATTCAAAAAAAACTTTTAGTTTCATACAAAAAAACTCAAATCATTGCTGGCTAGTAAGATATCATCTACATATAGAATCAAAAATATAAATTTACTCCTGTTTATCTTTAGATATATACATTGATCAGTAATATTTTTCTTAACTCTAAAGAAAGTAATGATATAATTAAACTTTAAGTACCATTGCCTAGAAGCTTGTTTAAGATCATATATTGATTTTTTTAATTTATATACCAGTCTTTTATTTTTTTATATTAAAAATCCTTGAGGCTTTTCCATATATAACTTTTTCTTTAAATCTCTATTCAAGAATACAGTCTTGATATCCATTTGATATAGCTCTAAATCAAAATAAGCTACTAATGCTATAATGATTCTGATTGAATCCTTTTCAAAAATAGAAAAAAATATTTTATGATAATCAATGCCCTTCTTTTGAGTGAATTCCTTTGCTATAAGTCTAGTCTTATATCTTTTGATATTGCTTTTGAAATCTTGTTTAGTTTTAAAAATCAACTTATAGTTAACATGCTTAAATCCTTTAGGCAATTCAATAAGTTCCTAGATCTAATTTTTATTTATTGATTCTATCTCATCTTTCATGGCATCTAACCAAAATTTAGAATCATTCCTATTCATGACTGAAGGAAAAGATCTAGGTTTTCATGAACATATTTCAAAAATTTTTTTCAAAATCAATCAGCAAAAGTAATAAACTAATCATATTAATTTATTAAAATACATGAATTAATCTTAGATCTAAGATCTTATCTCATGATCATAGCATGCTATTAAATCTAAAATTAAAAATCAAGCAAAGATGATGTTGATCACATCAACATCAAAGCTATACCAGATTTAATCTAGAAAGAAAAGGAAGATCGAATCTCTCTTACCTTTTTAAGTTGGGTTCTTCAACTCGCTGATCTAAGGCTGAGATCGTCGCTCTGAGCTGCACATGCGTCTAGCCTCTATAAAATTTTCACACAAGATCTTGATCATTGATTTGAAGTTTAACAATAGGAAATCAGCATAGCATGCTAGTACCATGCTGATCCCTTTTTTATGGATAATCAGAAGCCTTTTTCTCCAAATCTTGGATCCTCCAATAATTAAAAGAAGAAGTAGAGGATTTGGAAAGAGAATCACTCTTCTAAAATCTAATAAAGGAGGAAGAAGAGAATCAAGAAAAATCCTGGAGAAGAATTGATACGGGACAACCTAAAAAAAAAGAAGAAAAGACCAAACTTCCTTCCGTTCATCAATAATAAATCAAGTCCGACCATGGCACATTATTCCTAGGACAGACAATATAGTTGCCTATATTCTGCTCAGGAGGTGTGACTGATTGACATGGGACTAAAGCACGATCAATCTAAATGATGCTGATGAATGCTATTTTAGAGATCAGCAAACAACTAGCAATAATAAAGTAAATAGATAGATAGCAAAAATTAAACATGCTTATAAATAATTATAAAAAAAATATAAATGGAATGAAGGATAGCAAAAAATTAAGCCCGCAAGAAAATCCAAAAAAAGATAAGAAGAATCCGGATCGTGGTAGTTAAAAAACTACCCTGATTAGGGCTCTTAATCTTTTAACCAAGCAGATCTATCGATAAAGAACTGAATCTTTACCAATATCGGATCTAAAAAAAATAAGTAAAAATCAAAGATCAGTAGAGAAGGAATAAAGATCCTTATCAATATTTAATCTGTAGAATAATAGATCACTCTTTCTCTCTCTGCATGATAGATGAAAATCTTGAAGGAGATAGATCTTCTTTTGATGGAATAGGCTTGTGTAGGTAGATGGTGAAGATGAATCGGGGTCGTAGAAATACTGAATCTTAAGAAAATGAAGGTTAAAGAGATAGAAAAAAATGGGCCTTACACCCTCCCCTCATGGGATGATTTTAGATCTCACACCCTCTCCCTCTTAGAGCGACCAATATAAGTGTTTGTGAGAATTATAAAGTGATTCATTCATTCATTCATTGTCTCATTCATGAAAGATACATGGATTTTATAGGACCTTAGGGATCCTATTTCTTTAGGAATCCTATTTTTTTTACAAGAAAAAAATCAACCCTCTCAATAAAAAAGTAAAACATTATGTATGGTTTTTAAATACAATAATATATCATATCTATCTTTTATGGAACCATAGGAAAGAAATCAGCCTTTTAACAAAATAATAAAAATCAAGAACTCTTAAGGAATCCTAGGAAAAAAAAAGAAACTCCATGTGGGTGCTTGATGCCTGGTACAACTTGGCATAAAGATCCTTGGGCATGGCACATGTTGGCGTGTGTATTTCCTCCCTAGGCGTGTGGAGGATGGTGGCTCCAAAGATGATGTGGACCAAGCTTGCTTTTTTATGATGGTCTCTTTCCAAATAAGGTTCAATCCAAAATAAATCCAAGTATAGTCCTATGGATTCAAAACTAGATATATCAAAAGAACTAATTAATTAAATCAAAAGGACTGGAACAAAATAGCTGAAGTAGAGTTATTCTGATATGGCTTCTTCAATCTAAATTGAATCTAAATTATGTTGCCGACTTTTGGTGGCTCTGGTGTCTATACCAATTCTCTAAGGGTGGGGAGAACTCGATCCTATCGAGTGGGGATTGATTCTGCTATGGTGACACTCAAGAAAATTGGGATCAATATGCTGCAGCTCTTCTCGAGTAATTTAGGTATCCTCGGACTCCATTAGACCTCGCCATCTAACTAAGTACTACTGATAGCCTCGACTTTGGATGAAGATGATCTGCTCATCCAAAATTCTCTCAATCTGATTATGCTTTGACATTTTAGCTGGTGGACACTCGGGAATAAGCTTTCTCTCAAAGGTTGGTTCAAGCTCAAATAGCTCACTAGGTATCCAAGTTGTCTCTTTATAGGAGATGAGATTTACAACGTTAAAAGTAGAGCTAATCCCAAAATCAAAAGGTAAGTCCACAACATATGCATTTGGTCCCATCTTCTTTAAAATCTTAAATGGACCTGCTCCTCGAGCATGTAACTTCTTGACGGTTCCTAGTGGGAATTGTTCAAGCCTCATTCAAACCATCATATAGTCTTCTTCCGCAAACTCTTGGACACGTCGATGAAAATCTGTATTCTATTTATAAACTTTATTACTAATACTAATTTTTTTACTGATCTCTTTATGTAAACTCTTGACATACTGTGCAAATGACTCTACAGATTCAGAAATTCTAGCATGCATGGGCAGTGGGATAAGGTCTATTGGTTTTCTAGGTTGATATCCATGAACTACTTCAAAAGGACTCATGCCAATGGACCTATTAATAAAGCTATTATATGCAAATTCAGCTTGGGACAATAAAAGATCCCAATTATCCATATGTTCACCAATCAAGCAACGCAATAAATTTTCAAGACTCCTATTGACCACTTCAGTCTGACCATCTATTTATGGGTGAAAGGCAGAAAAAAAATTTTAATTTTATGTCTAGAAGGTGCCATAGGGTTTTTCAAAAGTAGCTCATGAATCTAACATCCCTATCAGACACAATGGTTTTGGGTAATCCATGCAATTTAATAATCTCATCAAAGTATATTCTTGCAACTTTCGAAGCGTCCGATGTTTGGCAACAGGGCAAAAAGTGGGCCATTTTTGAAAATCTATCTACAACCACTAGAACTGAATCATGCTTTCTAACTGTATTAGGTAAGCCTAAAACAAAATCAATGCTAACATCTTGCCAAGGATAGTCTGGTATAGGTAAGGGTGTATATAGGCCTATGTTTTGTTTTCTTTGCTTAGCCATGGAACACGTTCTACACTAGGCAATAATTCGAGCAACATCTCTTTTCAGGCTTGGCCAAAAGAAATGAACTTCTACCAACTCTATGGTTTTATTCCTACCAAAGTGTCCAGCTAATTCTCTAGCGTGCAGTTTCCAAACTAGAAAATCTCTTAAGAATGTACGAGGAACACACAGCCTAGCTCCTCTAAATAAGTAACCATCCTGAACGGTATATTTACTGCATTCTCTAGATGGTCCTTTTCATAAAATGGTAATTATGCTACCAAAATCTGGACACTCATAATCTTCTTTAATCTTATCAAAACCAACAACCTCTATACTAATGGTGGATAACAAAGTATGACAACAACTCAGGGCATCAGCAGCACGATTCTCTACACCCACACGGTATTTCAAAATAAAAGTATAGGCTTGCAAAAACTCGACCCACCTACCATGTCTATGATTTAGTTTCTTTTGAAAATTCAGGAATCGGAGGGCTTCATAATCTGAGTATAAAATAAATTCTTGCCGTAGTAGGTAATGTCTCTAGTATCTTAGGGCTTGGACTATCACATAAAACTCTTTATCGTAGGTAGAATACTTTAGTTTAGAATCATTAAGTTTCTCACTAAAATATGCTACCGGATGACCTTCTTGACTAAGGACACCACCAATTCCAACTCCTGATGCATCATATGCTGCTTCAAAAACCTTGGAAAAATCAAGTAAACGTAGAACTGGGGCGTAGGTCATTTTGTCCTTAATATTTAGGAAGGCTCTATTGACTGCCTTAGTCCATTCAAAATCTTTCTTTCTAATACAATTAATGATGGAAGCGGCTATGGTGCTAAACCCTTTTATGAACCTATGATAAAAGATTGCTAATCCATGAAAACTTTGCACGTCATACATACTCTTGGGTATCGGCCACTCAACTATCACTTTGATCTTTTCAGGGTCGGTAGACACACCATCGGAGGTAATAATAAAACCTAAGAAGTTGACACGGTTCATCATGAAAGTACATTTCTTAGGATTGGCATACAGACTTTCTATTCTAAGGACTTGACAAACTTTTCGGAGATGATCTAGATGGTCCTCCCTAGTTCAACTATAGATCAAAATGTCATCAAAGTACATGACCACAAACACTTCTATAAACGATCATAGTACCTAGGTCATCAATCTCATGAAAGTACTAGGGGCATTAGATAACCTAAATGGCATCACCATCCACTCATATAAACCATCTTTCATCTTAAAAGCAGTTTTTCACTCATCTCCCAATCTAATCCTTACTTGATGGTAACCACTCTTGAGATCAATCTTAGAGAAAATAGTGGCTTCGGCCATCATATCTAGCATGTCATCTAACCTAGGAATGGAAAAATGATACTTGATGGTGATCTTGTTAATGGCATGATTATCTATGCACATCCTCCATGTTCCATCCTTCTTTGGAGTCAATAGTGCAGGAACTGCATAAGAACTTAAACTCTCTCATGAATTCTTTTTTCATCAGCTCTCGAACTTGCCTTTGTAGCTCAGCATGCTTAGTGGGGTTCAACCTATAATGGGATAAATTGGGTAGGATAGATCCAGGTACCAAATCAATGGCATGCTGAATGTTTCTCATGGGTGGTAAGTGATCTGGAAGATCCTCAGGAAAGACATCATGAAATTCACTAAGAAGGCTGACTACTTCCTTGGGATGATCTATCTTAGGGTCCTCATGAACTTCTCTCGTAGCAAGCATCCAAACTGGTGATCCTTTACTCACAGTCATCTCTAATTTCTTAGCACCTATCAGATTGAGGCTTTTCTTTTTGATGTTTTTGTTTGGTCCATCGCTTATCTTTCTATTGGTAGCCTTAGGTGGGGAATGATTGATCGTGATCTTCTTATCCTTATGAGTGAAACTATAGGAGTTGGTTCGGACATAAATCGTAACATCATTGTAAAACAGTCAAGGTCGACCTAATATGATACTTCTGACTTCCATGGGTAAGACATCATACCAAATATGATCTTGATAAGAATGAAGTTGGATGGAAACACGACATCTAAGTTTGATGAAAATAGAGAAAGAATCTATCCAAGACATATGGTATGGGCTGGGATAATCTACAGGAGCTAATCCTAATTGCTTAACCATGTCGGTAGAGATGGCGTTGATACAGCTACCGCTATCAATGATCATCTTATAAATTTTATTGCTAAATTTTATGAAGATATGGAAAATAGAGGTCCTATGCCAATCTTCACTCTCCTTAGTCTATGCTAGAACATACCTAAGGACTCCAAGCCTAAGGTCTGACTCTGGTGCAATAAAACTTAGGATATCCTCAGTACACTCAAACTACTTAGCTAAGTCTGGATTAGCTTCATAAACTTCCTCCTCAATATTTTTTAGAGTTTTCTCTTCTAATTCTTCTATAAATAAAGATCGGTTGGGATATTGTATAGCAAAATAATCGTAACCATGGCACTTGAAGCAGTGGGATCAAGAACTACTTCTCTTAGATAACTCTGTTGTAACTCTTTTTTCTTTATTTTCTTTTCTCATAATAGAATTTGTAGGTGGAGGTCCATTACTAGGAGCCTGGGTAGTATTGGGTCTCGATCTAGAAGAGATTACTTGGCTAGGTTCAAGACGATGGATGGTTGAATACCTAAAAAATCTCTCAAAATCTATGATAAGTTGATAAGCTTGTTCTAACGTGGTTACCTCTCGCAAAAAGAGCTCACGCTGGATATCCTCTCATAATCTAGCTCTAAATCTAGATAAGGTAACATCCCCATCGTTGATTACTCCACATCTCATGAGGTACTCATCAAATCTCGTGATGTACTCTATGACTAATCTATTCCCTTGCGTAAGTCTCTACCACTGATCTAGAAGTCTTTATTGGTAGGAGGTGGGGACGTATTTTTTTCTAAGTTTTTCCTTCATTTTATCCTAGGTTTCTATCAGATCTTGTCTTCTTTGGTTGAGAAGATGTTCAACACTTTTCCAATAAAATCGGGCTTGCCTAACCAACTCCATCCTAGCAAACCTAACTCTCTTTGCTTCAGACATTTTGTACCATCCAAAATAGTGGTTCATGCTCGATTTTCAATCTAGGTACTCTCTTGGATCTAGACAACCATCAAAACTTGAGCTTCGATCTTCACATTCCTAAGGACATGCTCATCCTAGTTGAACTGGTTATGGTGGGGGCGTGCTGCTATAGGTCGATCTAGATCGAGGTTCCTTCTTCTCTATCCTATAGGTAGTTGGAGAGACTCAGGTTCAGATTGTCTTTGCCTAGCTTCTTCTAGTACTGTTATTCTTTCACTCATGGTTTTCATAAAATCTTTCATGTCATCAAACTTCTCTGTCAGAACATTAATGATGGCTGCTGTATTGAGATCCATATTGTTACTGGGTGAAAAAGTAGGATGTTGGTACTGGGTACCTGATCTAGTAGTCATGCACGTCCAGGATGCAGGAATAAGATGCAGTAAGAAAGAAAAAAATGTTGGAAAGTAAATTACAAAATTTAAAATATGAAAATTTAACTTGCAGAAATTTTAAATTATAGAATTTAGACTAAAGCCCTAACTAATCCGGCTATGATACCAAATTGATGCGGGACAGTCTGAAAAAAAAAAAAGACCAAGCTTTCTTCCATTCGTCAATAACAAATTATGTCTGGTCGTGGCACATTATTTCCAAGATAGACTGTATAGTTGCCTATACTCTACTCAGGAGGCATGATTGATTGACATGGAACCAAAGCACGACCAATCTAAATGATGCTGATGAATGCCATTTTAGAGATTAGTAAGTAACTAGCAATAATAAAGTAAATAGATAGATAGCAAAAATTAAATATGCTCATGAATAATTGTAAAAAAAGATATAAATGGAATGAAGGATAGCAAGAAATTAAGCCCGCAAGAAAATCCAAAAAATGATAAGAAGAATCTGGATCATGGTAGTTAAAAAACTATCCTGATTATGGCTCTTAATCTTTTAACAAAGCAGATCTATTGATAAAGAACTGGATCTTTACCAGCATCGGATCTAAAAAAAAAAGTAAAAATCAAAGTTCAGTTGAAAAGGAACGAAGGTCCTTGTCAACGTTTAATCTGTAGAATAATAGATCACTCTTTCTCTCTCTGCATGATAGATAAAAATCTTAGAGGAGATAGATCTTTTTTTGATAGAATAGGCTTGTATAGGTAGATGGTGAAGATAAATCAGGATCGTAGGAACACTGAATCTTAAGAAAATGAAGGTTAAAGAGATAGAAAAAGGTGAGCCTCACATCCTCCCCTCGTGGGGCAATTTTGGATCTCACACCCTCTTTCTCTCGGAGCGACCAATATAAGTATTTGTGAAAATTGTAAAGTGATTTATTTATTCATTTATTATCTCATTCATGAAAGATACATGAGTTTATATAGGACCCTAGGGGTCCTATTTCTTTAAGAATCCTATTCTCTTTATAAGAAAAAAATCAATCATTCCAACAAAAAAGTAAAACATTATGTATGGTTTTCAAATATAATAACATATCATATCTATTTTTTATGGAACCATAGAAAAGAAATCAGCCTTTTAACAAAATAAATAAGAAATCAAGAACTCTTAAAGAATCCTAGGGAAGAAAAGAAACTCCATATGGGCGCTTGATGCCTAGCTGATAAGCATCATAAATTCATCAATAAAAGTATTAATTTATTAATTAATTTATATTAATTTTTAAGAATTATTAATCAATTTATATATAATTTTTGAAAAATTCATATTTTTATTAATTAAAAAATTAATTAAAAAATAATAAAAAATAATAAAAATTAAAAAAATAAAATTTTATTATCAATAGAAAGAGCTCATTTTTTTGATCACAACGAAATAAATTTCAAGTAAAACAGAGCTAAAATGAAAAAGATATGAATTTTTAAAAATATAAAATAAATAAAAATTAAATAAAAAAAAAATGGCTCAGCCGGCTCCGCAAGCCGAGCCACCAAGCCAAGCCGAGCCACCAAGCCAAGCCAAGCCATCAAAGCCGACTCAGCCGTTGAAGCCATCAGCCGGTCCACGATCCAGGCGTGGACCGCCAGCTCAGCAAAATCCGGCGAATCAGAGCTTGCCACGTGGTGGACCTAGACCCCTAAAGGGTCTACAGAAATTTATCGCGGCTCACAAGGGTAATTTAGTCTTTTCGCTCGACAACAGAAGTGCTGATTGGTTGCGGTGTGCGGTGCGGCCGGTCTACGCGGTCCATGGGAATAGTGATTGCGCGATCGGACGGATGTGGTTGTTTGCGGTCAGGATCGGACGGCTGTGGTTGCTTCCGAATTTTATTCAGCTACAGACATCATGCGGATCACCATCGGATGGCAGCGCTCAATCCAGGCGATGATCCGACGGTCCAGAAAGCTCCCGACGGTGATCAAACTCTCAGGCGCATGATTTGCGGCCAGATTTCCTCCATCAAGCGCGATCCAACGGCCAGAATTTAATCCGACCCGATCTGAGCTGATCTGCATCCGATTTTGATGATTTTTGGACCGTTGGATTCCTATTGAATGGCTGGATTTTATCAGATTTATCAGAGACATATCAGAGCTATTTTAATTCAAATTTTATTAAGATTTTGATGATTACAAAGGTCATTAGTCCCACATTGCCTAGAAGCAAACTTTCCAGCCCTCCTAGCTCTATAAAAAGGACCCCAGGCCTCCAAAAATCAACATCTCCGATCAAGGTGAAGCTTTGGTACAGGGCGAAGCCAGGCTATGGGTTAAAGGCTGCTTCGAAGCAACGGGTGCCGAGAAGAAGAGCCGAGCTTCTACACCATCTTTCTGCCAATGCCGATCCAAGATCAGAGATCAGGCTATTTTATTTTATTTTCTTTTCTTTTTAAATTTTATGTATTTAAATTCTAAAATTTTAATTAATAAAAATTTTATTTTTGCATTTTAATTTCTTACTTTTTATTTTTATTATAATTTAATTTCTACACTTTAATTATTACTTTTTATTTTATTGCAAGTAGATGCTAAGATCTAACTAATAGATCTTAGTACCAAGTTTAAATTTCTGCACCTTTTAATTTTTGCTTTTAATTTTCCGACTTCACTTTTGATTCTAAAAATCCTTTTCTTCTTTTCTTTTCAAAAATCAAAGATTTCAAATCTAAAAATACTACCTTCCCTGTGGATTCGACCCGACTCACTACTATCTACGCATTTTCAATGATTTTAAGAAGTCGGATTAAACTGATAAACACGGTGTCTTAACGACAACATCGCATTCCTATCAAGTTTTTGGCGCCGTTGTCGGGGAAGGAACGGATATTAAATTTTTGATCTCTTTGATTTTTCTATAAATAAATTATAAATAAAATTTCTACTTTCTTATAAATATTGCTTGCTAATTTTTTTTATTATTTTACAGAAAAAGAGATTAAAGAACAAAAAGAATCAGAAGTTTTGCTTGGTGAGATCAATTCTAACCCTAATACTCTTTCCTTTTTATTTATTTATTTATTTATTTTATTTTTAAATTAATTTAAAAAATATTCATTTAAACCTAATTAAAAGCCTCATGATAAGATTAGAAATCCTAACTGTTTAGAGCATGCATCATATTAGTTTTATTTTTTTTTATTTTTATTTTTTTTTTTTGGTGATTGCTGGAGGCAAGGTAAGCCTTTCAGAATTCAATTAGTTGCATGCATCTAGTTTAAATTGCATAAGAACCCTTTGATTGAATTTTTTTTTTTTTTCATGCATATTCATATTAAATCAAATTAAGGGCACAACCCAATTAAACAAGATAAGGTGGGGATTTGATCACCCTTCCTTAGCCCACAAACAACCAACCAGCATCCTGCATTGACCTAAGCCTTTAATTTTAAAATCAATTAGACATCAACCCTAGGAACTCGAGCTCAATAGGACAAGGAATCCTAAGAGTTGAACCTGGTTAGGATAAGTCAATTTGACTGGTGTCTAGGAAAGTGGTTCAGGGACGACTGGGCCCGAAGGAAGGTGGTTTCTAATTGGTTCCGTTCGCTTACCTGGCCAAGCACAATTGGTGTCTAAGGCAAGCAACGGGGGGACTCCCACCGACCTTACACTTACCTGGCTAGTTGATTGGCTAATCCTACACTTGGAGGGCTTGAAGGTGACCTTGGCAGTTAGGAGCTGTCTAGATCTAGGATAACCCTTAGTCAGGATTGATTGACCAACTTGATTGCTAACCAACATCAAACCTAATTAAACCTAATTCTTCTCTTCTCTTCTTAGTTCTAGGACTCCTTAGGACCTCTTCTTTAGAACTCTTTCTTTTTTTTTTTTCTTTCTCCTCTAAAAATAAAATAAAATAAAATAAAATAAAAATTAAATTAAACTAACTAAAAAATATTAAAAATAATAATTAAATTAAATTAAAATTAATAAATAAAATAATTAATTTTTAATATAATAAAATAATAATAAAAAAAATAAAAAAAAATTCTAAAATTTTTTTTGAACCATACATTAGGGTTACACTAATACATGCATGGTAGGAAATCACTTTTTCTGATTTAGTTGAACTTAATTGAATGGTTGATTCACATTAAACATAATAATCAAATGGCTAATATGAATCTAATAGTCCAAAAATTAGATAAAGTTGACCTTCTTGCTCAGAAAATAGATCAACTCCTAACCCTAGGTCAACAATCTCCTGCACAATTCACATCATCTTCTAATTATCAGGAGACTTATTCAATCTGTGCTAGCCCAACCCATCATGTGAGTGAATGTCCTATGACTGCACAGTTTTCATATTTTATCCAAGAACAAGTTCAAGCTGCTCAAGGATACTCCAAATTGATTAATGACCCATTTTCAAATTCATATAATTCAGATTGGAGTAACTTTAATTTTTCTTGGACATCCCAACAGACTCAGGCTCAGACCCAAATTTCACTTGAGCAAAATTATCAAAATATCAAAATTATGCCTATAATAATGGTCAGCCTAGTCAGTTTAACCAGCCATCATATTATAATCAGCCCTTCATACCCACCTCCTCAACAGACCAATCTAGCTGATGATAGATTTAACCAACTTCAACAATTAATTCTAACTCAACAGCAATCTATCGCCAGACTAGAAGCTCAAATAGGATAATTAGTTGAGTCTAACATGAGGAGAGAACTAGATCAACTACCGAACCTACCAATTTCAAACAACCCACCTAATGACCACCAACCACCTGGATTAAATTATCAATTCTAATGTTTCATCTAAGAATCCCCAATTTGAGAATACCAAAGTAATTCCTGAACTTAAAAGCTATAGGATTCTTATGGACCCATACCAAGATCAGGTGAGAGAGGCTAGTACTGATGCTAGCCAAAATAAAAATTTAGAGGAACTGGTTAGTACTGAGACTAACCACATAGAAGAACCCAAGCCAAGAATTAGTACTGATGCTAGTTCCAAGTTTAAATGAGATAGAAATAAGGGAAAAAGAGAATAGATGATTTACCCGAGACTTATAAACCTAATGTCCTATTTCCCTTCAACCCTAGAAGCTGGTTCTTCTTATAAAAATCAAAAGGCATGTAATGAAATGTCAATGGAGTTGTTTAAGCAAGATCACATTAATTTACCTCCAGAATTAAAACCGCCTTTAGTCACCATTCCAGCACCCATTGAATCAAACTTAACTCCTAAAACTCCATTCATGAGCATTTTAGAAGAACAAATAGGAGAAATTCTTAATAAACATGGGTCTGAGAATGGAATCATAAATTATATCCCTAAAATTAACAAAGAATTATATCAATAATGGGATTATAAATCAACTTTCTGAGATTGGCAATCCAAAACCATTGGAATTTGTCAATCCAATATTCGACACAGGATAGTGAGCTACATTGTGTCTGGCTGAAGACGGTAAACTTAGCGCTTGTTGGGAGGCAACCCAATATTTAGTTTTTATCTAATTTATCTTTTTAGTTTATTTTCTTTTTAGGATAATTTGAATAAGTTGGAGGGAGAGCTCAAATTTTCAAAGGCATGTGCTGGACCTAAAAATATACTGAGTTAGGTGTATTCTTTCATGTTCTTTATTACATCCTTTATTTTTTCTTCTCCATTGAGGACAATGTCGATTAAGTTGGGGGGAGAGAAAAATAAAAAAATTTTAAAATTTTAAGTCCTCGAAAAAGTTAGTATTTAGTATTTAGATACTTGATTATGCTTAAGAATCGAATTAAACTAAGCATTTTTAAAAAGAAAATTGATGCACAGATTCAGAGAATCTATGAGATATTGAGGAATCAAGTATTAAGAAAATTCAATAAAGAGTTAAGTCTAGAACATAAAAAGTTTTTTCTTGGAGCATTTCTAATTATTTCTATTAGCATCAAAGAAAAGTCTACTTTTTATAGGCTTGTGTAGGGTAACTATACGTTTCTTCATATAAAAATTTATTTTAATAAAATAGTTTTCAAGTACTTCTCACTGAGTAACCGGGCCTCTTTGCCTAAGCAAGCATTGAGTTTCGCGTCAAAAGGTGGGAAGGGCAAAGAAGCTCGTTGTAAAGCTAGTCTTAACTCGTAGCCTATTTGATTCGAGCTAGTAAGCCCGAGGGGTATTCTATACCTAGTGCCCTAAAGCCAACTGGTTTGGGAGTCATTGGCCCAAGACTCGCTACATGGATCAAATAGAAAGCTTAAGGAGTTAAGACACTCAATAGTGGTACAACGTTAAAAAAAAAAAAAAATAAAAAAAAAAAATTGGTTTCCCACCGAGTAACCGGGTCCCGTTGCCTAAGTAAGCAATGATATTCGCATCAAAAAGTGGGCAATGTAAAAATAAAAATTAATAAATGAAGGATGGAAGTAGCAATACACCTGCCTATATGAAAGTTTAGACAAATCAGAGATAAAAGTGGAATAATTTAGAAAAAGTTCTGAAAAATTTAATGTTCTTTACTTAATTTTTCTATTGATAAGTATTAATACCCCAATGATATGTCTCATTTAAGCTCTACTGAATATCAATGGCCATTTTGAAAATTGCTTAGGTAAAATTCGAAACTCTAAAGTTAAAAGGTATTTAAAACTAAATTCTTTCTTTACTCGAGGACGAGCAAAGCTTAAGTTGGGGGGTGTGATAAGCATCATAAATTCACCAATAAAAGTATTAATTTATTAATTAATTTATATTAATTTTTAAAAATTATTAATCAATTTATATATAATTTTTAAAAAATTCATATTTTTATTAATTAAAAAATTAATTAAAAAATAATAAAAAATAATAAAAATTAAAAAATAAAATTTTATTATCAATAGAAAGAGCTCATTTTTTTGATCACAACGAAATAAATTTCAAGTAAAACGGAGCTAAAATGGAAAAGATATGAATTTTTAAAAATATAAAATAAATAAAAATTAAATAAAAAAGAAAATGGCTCAGCCGGCTCCGCAAGCCGAGCCACCAAGCCAAGCCGAGCCACCAAGCCAAGCCAAGCCATCAAAGCCGACTCAGCCATTGAAGCCATCAGTCGGTCCACGATCCAGGCGTGGACCGCCAGCTCAGCAAAATCCGGCGAATCAGAGCTTGCCACGTGGTGGACCTAGACCCCTAAAGGGTCTACAGAAATTTATCGCGGCTCACAAGGGTAATTTAGTCTTTTCGCTCGGCAACAAAGGTGCTGATTGGTTGAGGTGTGCGGTGCGGCCGGTCCACGCGGTCCATGGGAACAGTGATTGCGCGATCGGACGGATGTGGTTGTTTGCGGTCAGGATCGGACGGCTGTGGTTGCTTCCGGATTTTATTCAGCTACAGACATCACGCGGATCACCATCGGATGGCAGCGCTCGATCCAGGCGATGATCCGACGGTCCAGAAAGCTCCCGACGGTGATCAAACTCTCAGGCGCATGATTTGCGGCCAGATTTCCTCCATCAAGCGCGATCCAACGGCCAGAATTTAATCCGACCCGATCTGAGCTGATCTGCATCCGATTTTGATGATTTTTGGACCGTTGGATTTCTATTGAATGGCTGGATTTTATCAGATTTATCAGAGATATATCAGAGCTATTTTAATTCAAATTTTATTCAGATTTTGATGATTACAAAGGCCATTAGTCCCACATTGCCTAGAAGCAAACTTTCCAGCCCTCCTAGCTCTATAAAAAGGACCCCAGGCCTCCAAAAATCAATATCTCCGATCAAGGTGAAGCTTTGGTATAGGGCGAAGCCAGGCTATGGGTTAAAGGCTGCTTCGAAGCAACGGGTGCCGAGAAGAAGAGCCGAGCTTCTACACCATCTTTCTGCCAATGCCGATCCAAGATCAGAGATCAGGCTATTTTATTTTATTTTCTTTTTTTTAAATTCTATGTATTTAAATTTTAAAATTTTAATTAATAAAAATTTTAATTTTTACATTTTAATTTCTTACTTTTTATTTTTATTATAATTTAATTTCTGTACTTTAATTATTATTTTTTATTTTATTGCAAGTAGATGCTAAGATCTAACTAATAGATCTTAGTACCAAGTTTAAATTTATGCACCTTTTAATTTTTGCTTTTAATTTTTCGACTTCACTTTTGATTCTAAAAATCCTTTTCTTCTTTTCTTTTTAAAAATCAAAGATTTCAAATCTAAAAACACTACCTTCCCTGTGGATTCGACCCGACTCACTACATCTACGCATTTTCAATGATTTTAAGAAGTCGGATTAAACTGATAAACATGGTGTCTTAACGACAACACCGCGTTCCTATCACCAGCACAACTTGGCATGAGTATCTTTGGGCATGGCACATGCTGGCGTGTGTATTTCCTCCCTAGGTATATGGAGGGTGGTGGCTCTAAAGATGACATGGACTAAGCTTGCTTCTTTATGATGTTCTCTTTCCAAATAAGGCTCAATCCAAAATAAATCCAAGTATGGTCCTATGGATCCAAAACTAAATGCATCAAAAGAACTAATTGATTAAATCAAAAGGACTGAAACAAAATGGCTGAAGTAGTGTTATTCTGATATGGCTTTTTCAATCCAAATTGAATCTAAATTATGTTACTGACTTCTGGTGGCTCTGGTGTCCACACCAAGAATCCTTTCTTCTCCCTTCTTTTTTTCTCATCAGAACACAATGGTTTGTGTCTCAATGAAGCACCATGCCCAGATCCTCTTTACACTCAAGCTTCCCATTTTTCAAACCTCTCTTAAGTCTAAACTTGTAGAAAACTCATGCCTTAACTTTCTTTAAATAGAGAGTTATGACAGAGTCCTTGTCTAGGTCAAAAATATTTGAAAAGGTAGGTCCAAATTGAGCAAGGATTGGGGTGCCCAACTCTTAGGCATACCCTTCTTATATTTTTTGGTGGACTTTAGAAAATATGTGCACAAAAGTCTTCTATTTTTCATGAAAAAATCAAAGAAAAATCAGGTCAAAGAAATAAGGAAAGATGATATGTCAAACTCTATCCAATAGAGACCTAGGTCAAAATAACTTATTTGTTTTAACCTATTCCACAACAAATTTCCTTATAAAATGGTAGGAGACATAAAAAGAGAGTGGATACTCTCTATAAATAAAATTTTCCATGAAAATTCTAAGAAAATTGGCATGCAGGGGCATGGAAAGTAAGGTGGCGCAAGATGGAGAAATCCTAGGTATACTAGGACTTCTAGTTTTGGCTTGGTCCAACTTATTATTTGAACCCAATTAAATCAAAACTAATGCAACCCAATTAGAGATAATCTTAGTCTAACTAAGAATCTAATTAAATTAGATTAAATAAAATTTAAATCTAGTTAAATTTTTAATTAAATTAGAAATTAGGTGCATACAAGTCCTAATTGAACAGAAACTTATTCTTTCTTATAATTAGCTTATCCAATAAATCAATTGGACTTGATCCAATCAAGTCCAAATCAAATCTAATTAAATCATATTCAGTTAGACTTAATCTCAACCCTCTGACTTAATCAAATTAAGTCAATTAGCAATCCAATTGCTAATTGATCTTTCTACAATACTTGCACTAGGCAAACATCAATTCTATTGATTATTTGACCTTAGAATGATTTTAAATCATTGATCAACTATCTGATCAGATCGAGACCTTTTATGTGTATGACCCCATAGGTTAGAACCTAAGCTGATAGCTTATAAATAAATTTTCATACTAATCGAAATGACCATCTAGCAGTAGTACCTAATGGTCGGATAAGTCGAATGTGTAAAGTAACATTATTAGAACCCATATGGATATAGTTTTCTTATAATTCATCCCCTTGATCTAAATGCTCATAGAATGACTCAGAGGTTAACTATCAACCCTGATTAGGTCATCCACATTGTATTTCAAAATATCAAATCCATCTCATAGATTATCCTGGCCAAGATTTGCTAAATTAAAATACAGTGATGCATTTTTTTCAACTCTTGGAGTGGTCAATCCCATCTTGATCACTCACCGACTTCATAAGTACTTGACTATGCCTAGAAACCTTACATCACTAAATTAAAAATTTAGATAGTTTGGCACCAAAGCATAGTGAGTTGCTTGCAAGCCACCATTATGATTTTAGGTTTAAGGGACACTTATACCCATATCCCATTAGAATAATTTTTGATAGTAGAATGCTCTGGAGTTGATCATGTTCAATGATGATGTACCCTTATATCTCACCTATATGTCATACCAATATCTCCACACTCCTTTATTAAGAGGACAACCAACCTATATGGTATACAATGATCTATACTCGATAAATGTTATCATCCTAATTAACAACATATCATTTGGTCATGAACAATTTAAAAACAAATCAATAAATCCTTTCTTTATCGAAACTAAATAGTCCTAAGGGCTTCATCACAAAGAAGTTCATTAGAAAATATAGACTTTATGATAAAAATACTAAAATATTTATTCTATTTAATAATAAATTATTTATAATTATAAAATAGTACAATCATCAATAGACTGATGATTGATTTTTGGACATAATTTTTAATAATTTTTACTTATCCTAAAGCCACTCAGTACAGTATCTAATATCCATCTTTAACTTGTGATTGTCGAACTTCTTTACCATCAGACTTTAGTGAAGCGGTCAGCCAGGTTCTTATTTTCGTCAATCTTCTGAAGGTTGACGTCATTTCAATTCATGATCTTTTGGATCAGATGGTAGTGGCACAATATGTGCTTCATCTGCTGGTGTGCCTTTGGTTCCTTCACCTGAGCAATGGAACTAGTGCTATCGCATTAGAAGAAGATCGAACCATCAAGAAAGGGTGCTACTTCGAGCTCGGTGATAAACTTTCTCAGCCATAGATTTTTTCACAGCATCTAATGCTATAATGTACTCCGCATCATAAATAGAGTCTACCATAGTGTAATGCTTGGAACTCTTCCAATCGATGGCTCCACCATTTAGGATAAAGATATAACCTGACATGCTTCTACTATCATTATGGTCAGATTAAAAATTAGAGTTTGTAAACTCCATAAGTTTCAGATCTAACTCACCATAAACTAGCCACTGATCTTTAGTATTTCTCAAATATTTAAGGATGATTTTCACCATCTTTCAGTAGTTCTCTCCTAGATTAGATTGGTATCTACTCATTACTTCTAGTGAGTTTGCCATATCTGGTCTCATACATATCATAGCGTACATGATAGATTCCACTATCGAAGCATATAGAATTCTACTCATATGCTCTCTCTCTTTAGGAGTTGTCGGATAATCCTACTTGGAGAAAAAAATTTCATGGCCTATTGGTAGATAGTCCTTCTTAGAATTCTCCATGCTAAACCTCTTCAACATAGTTTTTATATACATGGACTGGGATAACCCAAGCATCCTTTTAAATCTATCTCTATAGATTTTCATTCCTAGAATATAGGATGCTTCACCCAATCTTTATGAAGAATTAAGATGACAGCCAAATTTTTATTTCTTGTAGTGCGGGGATGTCATTCTCGATTAAGAGAATGTCATCCACATATAGGACAAGAAATACCACTATCAGACCATTTGCTCCTTGTAAATGTAGGGCTCTTCTTCATTCTTAACAAAGCCATATGTTTTGATCATCTTATCAAAATGCACGTTCCAACTCGAAGATGCTTGCTTTAGTTCATAAATGAATCTCTAAAGCTTGTACATTTTGGACTCATCTGTAAATGTGATCCTCAAGTTGTATCATATACACCTCTTCGGTTAGCTCTTCATTTAGAAAAGCTATCTTCACATCCATCGTCAGATCTCATAGTCCAGATGGACAGTTATTGCAAGCATTATCCTGATGGATTTTAGCATTGCCATGGGAGAGAACATTTCATCATAGTCAATACCACAATATTGATGATACCCCTTACAACAAGATGGGCTTTATAGGTCTCCACCTTTCCATCTGCTCCCCTCTTCCTCATGAAGACCCACTTACATCCAATGGATTTAATCTCTTTAGGTGGATCAACCAATATCCATACATCATTGACCTTCATGAACTCCATTTTGGATTTCATGATCTCAAGCCATTTCTCTGAATTAGATCTTTGCATTGCATTCATATAGATGATAGGATCCTCATTATTCTCATTGAGATCGATGGGATCACCATTCTGGACCAAGAAATCATAGTATCTATCCGACTGATGCAATACTCTACCAGATCGCCTTAATGGTGTAGGTACACTAGGCTCTAGATATGATCTAATTAAATTCGATTTTGGTTTAGCTACCAACGAGCTGGGAGTGGCACCCTCCTTGGATGGTCCGATTCTACTTTACTATGATAACACTGGAGCCATAGCTCAAGCGAAGGAGCCGAAGGCACATCAATGCACGAAGCACATTCTGCATCACTATCACCTTATATAAGAGATCATGGAGCGAGATGACATTGATCTTCAAAAAATTGATGAAAAGAAGAATATGGTCGACCCATTTACTAAAGCCTTCGAAATTAAAGAGTTCGATAATCACAAATGAAAGATGGATATACGATACTATTTTGAATGGCTTTAGTCTAAGTGAAAATTATTGGAAAATATATCATAAAGTCAATCATCTTGATTGTAGATGATTGAACTGATTATAAATGTACCTAAATTATTATAATAAATAAAATATTATTTTGATATTTTTATAATTTTTGTGCATCTTCCTGTAATGAACTCTTATGTGATGAAGTTCTTAGGACTATTTAGACTTGATAAAGAAGGATTTATCATTTAGTCCTTAAACTTATTCATGATCAAATGATACATTGTTACCTAGGATGATAACGTATCGAGTGTTAGATATATGTGCCCTAAAAGCCCGAATTGGCTGACACTTGTAATACACTTCTAGGGGCAAAATTATAATTTTGACTAATATCAATAAAATTGATTATTTTCTATCACATATGTATATTTAATGTCTGTGATACATCCTTTGAGTTAATGGTAATGATAATTCATATTTTCAAAAGTTGAAAATTTAAGACATGAATAATCATTATTAACTCATAAAATGCTTCCGACCATAGGATCATCACGAGGATGGTGATTGATCTAGAAGGTTGGTGTACAATCGCTTTTCTTTAGTAGATGAGTCTTGAGTCTACGGTGTGGAGACACCGGAGTGAGAGTACAGGTACTCGTTAGAGAATGAGGGCACTGAGCGTGACCACCTCGAGTAGTCATTAGGGAGTCTACCTTCTCGTCAATGACTGACTCGATGCTGCAGTAGTGTGTCTGGTTCTTTGACCTGAGATGCATCGGATAGTTCACCTTGAGGGTGTTATAGTTTGACTACACCATTACTCGGTCTCCTAGCCATATGGAACCCTGAGGTGTATGTTGGCTATAGCATGTTCATTGTAGGAACTGGATAGCATCAAGATGGAATCTATCTACCTCGGTGGTAGAGGAGCAGCCCTATGATGATCATGAGAATCAAGTCCAGAAAGTCCATGGCCATGGCAGAGTGAAATAATAGAAAGAGTTTCTATTTAGATTTTCACATTGGACTCGAATCGAATGATTACATCATATGACAGAGACTAGGGTTTGACGAGTTCACCTTAACCCTAATCTGATCGGGGCTCAAGATAGAAGAACTTAATCACACAGGTAGCTGCACCAAGAGGTTCGCATTCAGCTCTGATGGGTTGCCACCATATACTGCTAGGTGTCACTGGTGGATTTTGGGAGCAATTAGAATGATTTAGATGATCGATCATTCTAGCTGTTCGAATCAGAAGAGTTCTGATCCATCGAAAGGAGTTTCGATGATGTCTATGATAGAGATCATGACATATCCCATTACCATACAGAACTGAACCTAACTGGGTCATACAAACAAGGGTTTGAATCTGGTGATCATCAATTGAACTGATCTAGTTCAATTGATCTGAATGAGATTCAATTAGGTTCAAGGAAATCGTGCTAGCACTCGATTGAACCTAACGTTCTTCTTTTACTATCATAAATAAGTTGTCCTGACTGAGCCAAAGGAGTTTGTGCTCAATTTCAGAGGCCTTCATATGGTCTAACTGGAGGTTGTCCAAGTTAGAGAAGGTTGTCTTATTTTGTAAGACATTACCTGCCATTTTTGGTCACCTGCCATTTCTTGTTCTTTGACTTTGGTCAAAAGTCTACCTTTGACTGGTCAAATGTTGACCATTGATACTTTGACTTTTGACCACATGTCATGCACCTATTGGAGAGCTGGTGGGGGCCTGTCCCCCTGCCAGAACCTGGCAAGGAGAAGGGCGCACGCCAAGGGTGGCGTGAGCCCAAGTTGGAGGCGCCTAGGAGTCCTTGTTGGACAAGGACTCCACCTCCCTTTTGGATTCCAATCAGAGTTCTACTAAGAATCCAGTTTGACTGGTCTTAGGCGCCCTCTAAGGAGGAATCCAGGGGTCTCTATTCCAACCAATCAGATTTAGATCTAATTCACAAAGGGTTATGATTGGTTGGAAGAAGAGGAGTTGGATCACAAGACAGTCTATAAATAAGACCCTGCGCCCAACTCAAATTAAGATTGAAATCACAATTCTCCATGCCCCAAGGCTGCTCTCCTCTCCTTCCTCCATGCCAAAACCCACCTTCTCCTCTTCCTCTCCATGTCCAAAAGGAGTTTTGGATTTGGTTGGTGCGATTCCAGATCAAGAGAAAGGCGACTGAAAGCAAGAAGGCTGCACTGCTGCAAGGACAACTGTTGATCTTCAAAAGAGTTTTGAAGATCCTCCAGATCAGATCCAGATCTAATTTTTGGAGATGTGATAGAGAAGAAGAGAATCTTTAGATCCAGTCTAAGTGGATATCGGTAGAGGCCAGGCACTTGCGTGGCTAGATCCAGAACCTTTCGCTGCTCACAGGATTATCATTGGGTAATAGGATTACCTACTTCAAGGTAAATTAAATTAAATTTAATTTATCATTAATTTATTTTATTTATTAAAATAATAAGAATCAAATCTAAAATATCTTAAATCTAATTAGGATCAAAGAGAAAAATTTTAAAATATATCTCTTGATCTGATCAGATCTGAACGAACCTGGTCCGAAAAATCAGAATTTCTCTTCAACTGGTATCAGAGCCAAGGTTCTAAAAGTATTTAGATCTAATTTTAAATTTATTCTATTTAGAAAATAAGTAATTTCAAATATCACATGAGATGTGATCAGATCTAAAATCAGAAAAAAATTAAAATTAATGATTTGGATCTAAGATTGGAAAATATGGCATGACTAGTTTAAATAGAATAGTTCTATAGAACAGCCTTTGCATGTTTTTAATTTATTTGATTAAAAATATTTTAGATCTATTTATTTACTATTTTTTGTATTATAATATTTATAATAATATCAAAAAATAGCAAATAAAAAATTATTTAATTTTAAATATCATATGAGATATGATTGATGCATGTCTAGACTAGTTGTAGAATAGTTCTACATAATTATCTAGATTAGAATTTATTTTGATTAGATCAATTTAAATCTAATTTTTTAGATTATTATGAGATAATTTAGATCTAAATTATGCATGATTTGATACATAGATTATGCAAAATAGCCTTGATTAGATCTAATTTGTATATGAGATATATAGATAATAACTATTTGTAGATTTCATGTTCCTGATTAAGGCGTTCCCTCTTAGCCACGGTCATAAGAATGAAGAAGGGTTTAAAGGCCCTCTCCTTTCATCCGATGGGGCGTTCTTATGACGTGTAGGGATGCTGTGTGTTCATCCTTAATCAGAAATCCAAAATTTACTTTCTGCAAAATCCTAGATCCTGAAACCCTAGGATTTATTGTGCATATTTTATTTATGAACCCTACTTAATTAAAAATTAAGATTATGGAATATTAATTAGGTCTAAAATTGAGAATTTCAGATCTAAGACATATTCATAATACTGGGTTCGGGCTTGGGTGGCTCAATTAGGTCTAAGCGGTTGATCAAACTGAATCAAGAGTTGGTTAGATGGGATCAACAATGCGTTAAATTAACCAGCCTAATAGGATTAAGTCTGGATCAAGATCGAGTACGATCAAGCAAGACCTAATAGGCTCAGAGTTAGAGTCTGGATTGTAGCTAACCCAATTGGTTCTGACTCATCAATTTGGTGTCTAAGGTAAGTTTGGCACATACAACGACTGGTTTTTAATTGGAAGCTACTCGATCAGAATGCATTCTTGTATGAGTTAATGGCATATTCCTTCCACCGATCTCACTTACCTGGCCATATCTGTTGACACAGTTCTGATCTGAGGTGGTCAATGATTGAGCTGACCATGCCACTAGGTTAGTCATAATGTTATGATTATGATAAGTCTAGTTTAAAGAGACCTGGAATCAATTCTTCCTAAGAAAATATTAAGTCTTAGATCTTCCATCATTGTAGATGTGCAAGCCTTTCCCGAGGTTGTTTGTTCTTGGTTGGATATAGTGGTTCAGTTGCACTGGAAAAGACACAACTATGTCTATTAGGCATTAGATGCTACGGGTTGGAGGATGGGTTGGGCTCAATATTTTGGATATGGTGAGGGACCTAATCAGGAATCCAATTTATGTAAATGGTGGGTTTGACTTAACTAAGGAGTAGAGCAATATTCCAGACATGGTGAGCTTCATGAATTAGAGATCAGGTTTGGATGTATCATGTTTAGAAAAATATTGGACAAGAGTTGTCCACTCATCAATTAACCCATCACCAATAACTATTAGGTGAGGTGGTGATCCAGTCGATGGGACCGCACCATCCACTAAAAATCAATGATCATGAAGATTTTTGCATCTCTATCAAGGGAGTGTAGGAATCCAAGAAAATAGTAGGAGCCTAATTTATTTAAAAATGAAGCTCCTAAATAAATTGATTGAGTCAAATTACAAGTCTAACTAGAAATTTTGACTCTCTATAG
>QRFJ01004214.1:167812-186717 GCA_006176705.1 Cocos nucifera | reverse complement strand
TTCATATGGTCTGACTGGAGGTTGTCCAAGTCAGAATAGGTTGTCTTATTTGTAAGACATTACCTGCCATTTTTGGTCACCTGCCATTTCTTGTTCTTTGACTTTGGTCAAAAGTCTACCTTTGACTGGTCAAACGTTGACCATTCACCCTTTGACTTTTGACCACATGTCATGCACCTATTGGAGAGCTGGTGGGGGCCTGTCCCCCTGCCAGAACCTGGCAAGGAGAAGGGCGCACGCCAAGGGTGGCGTGAGCCCAAGTAGGAGGCGCCTAGGAGTCCTTGTTGGACAAGGACTCCACCTCCCTTTTGGATTCCAATCAGAGTTCTACTAAGAATCCAGTTTGACTGGTCTTAGGCGCCCTCTAAGGAGGAATCCAGGGGTCTCTATTCCAACCAATCAGATTTAGATCTGATTTCACAAAGGGTTGTGATTGGTTGAGAGGAAGAGGAGTTGGATCACAAGAGGTCTATAAATAAGACCCTGCGCCCAACCCTAATTCTAATGAGATTTCCCACGCCCCAAGGCTGCCTCTCCCCTCCTTCTCCATGCCATAGTCTCTTCTCCCCTTGCTCTCCACGTCCAAAAGTGTTTTGGACTTTAGTTTGGTGCGATTCAGATCAAGGAAAGGCGATCAAAAGCAAGAAGGCTGCGCTGCTGCAAAAGGACGACTGCAGATCTTCAAAAGAGTTTTGAAGATCCTCCAGATCAGATCCAGATCTGATTTTTGGAGGTGTGATAGAGAAGAAGAGGATCTCCAGATCCAACCCGAGTGGATACCGGTAGAGGCCAGGCGCTTGCGTGGCTAAGATCCAGAACCTTCCGCTGCAATCAGGATCATCTACAGGGTAATAGGATTACCCAAATCAGGTAAATTAAATTTGATTTAATTTATCTTATTTTATTTTATTTATTAAAATAATAAGAATCAGATCTGAAACATATCAAGATCTGATTGAGATCAAGAGAAAATTTTTGAAATATATCTCTTGATCTAATCAGATCTGGACGAACCTGGACCGGGAAATCAGGATTTCCCTTCAACTGGTATCAGAGCCATGGTTCTAGATTGTTTAGATCTGATTTTAATTTTATTTTAATTAGAAAATAAAGTGATTTCAGATGTCACATGAGATGTGATCAGATCTGAAATCAGAAAAATTAAAATTAAATGATTTGGATCTAAGAACATGAAGATATGCATGACTAGTTCTAGAATAGAATAGTTCTATAGAATAGTTTTGCATGTCTTTGATTTAATCTGATTAAATCATATTTTAGATCTTCTTATTTACTATTTTCTGATATTATAAGTGTTATAATAACATCTGATAAACAGCAAATAAAAATTATTTAATTTTAAATATCATATGAGATATGATAGATGCATGACTAGACTAGTTGTAGAATAGTTCTACATAATTGTCTAGATTAGAATTTATTTTGATTAGATCAATTTAAATCTAATTTTTTAGATTATTATGTGATAATTTAGATCTGAAAACATGCATGATTTGATACATGAGATGTATGCAAAATATGCCTTGATTAGATCTAAATTTGTATATGAGATATATGATATAGATCTATAACTGTTTTGTAGATTTACATGTTCCTGATTAAGGCGTTCCTCTTGGCCGTCCGGTCATAAGAACGAAGAAGGGTTTAAAGGCCCTCTCTTCCCATTCGATGGGGTGTTCTTATGACGTGTAGGGGTGCTGCGTGTTCGTCCTTAATCAGAAACCCAAAACTTACTTTCTGCAAAACCCTAGATCCTGAAACCCTAGGATTTATTGTGCATATTTTGTTTATGAACCCAACTTAATTAAGAATTAAGTTTATGGAATATTAATTAGGTCTAAAATTGAGAATTTCAGATCTAAGACATATTCATAATACTGGGTTCGGGCTTGGGTAGCTCAATTAGGTCTAAGCGGTTGATCAAACCGAATCAAGAGTTGGTTAGATGGGATCAACAATGCTTAAATTGACCAGCCTAATAGGATTAAGTCTGGGTCAAGATCGAGTCACGATCAAGCAAGACCTAATTAGGCTCAGAGGTTAGAGTCTGGATTGTAGGCTAACCCAATTGGTTCTGACTCAACAATTTGGTGTCTAAGGTAAGTTTGGCACAGACGACCGACTGGTTTTTAATTGGAAGCTACTCGACCTGAATGCGTTCTTGTGCGAGTTAACGGCATATTCCTTCCACCGGTCTCACTTACCTGGCCATATCTGTTGACACAGTTCTGATCTGAGGTGGTCAATAATCCGAGCTGACCCATGCCACTAGGTTAGTCATAATTGTTATGACTAAGCCAAGTCTAGTTTAATGAGACCTGAATCAATTCTCCCTAAGAAAAGATTAAGTCCGAGGTCTTCCACCATTGTAGACGTGCGGGCCCTTCCCGGGGTTGATTGTTCTCGGCTGGATACAGTGGCTCAGTTGCACCGGGAAGACGCAACCATGTCTATTAGGCATTGGATGCTATGGGCTGGAGGATGAGTTGGGCTCAATATTCCGGATACGGTGAGAGACCCAATTAGGAACCCAGTCTATGCAAATGGTGGGTCTGACTTAACTAAGGAGTGGATCAATATTCCGGATACGGTGAGATTCATGAATTAGAGACCAAGTTTGGGTGCACCATGATTAGAGAATCATTGAACAAGAGTTGTTCACTCATTGGCTAACCCATCACCAATAACTGTTAGGTGAGGTGATGAGTCAGTTGGTGAGACCGCACCACCCACTAGAAATCATCAATCGCGGAGATTTTCGCATCTCTACAGAGGGAGTGTAGGGATCCGAGAAAATAGTGGGAGCTAATTTGTTTAAAAATAAAATCCCTAAACAAATTGGTCAAGTCAAAATTACAGTATCTAACTAGAATCTTTGACTCTCTACAGGAAAATGTCTGCGTCCAACCCACTGGCACGTATCCTAGACACACATAGACTGACTGGACCCAATTATAAAGATTGGCTCAGGAACTACAAAATTGTTTTGGGTTCAGAGAAGTTAACACATGTTTTGGACCAGGACCCTCCCACCTTACCAGCTCGTCCATCCACTGAACAGAGAGCGTCTCTGGAAAAATGGATTGACGAAGACAATAAGGCCAGATACTACATGTTGGGCTCGATGTCTGATGAGCTCCAGCGCCAACATGAAGATATCGGGACTGCTCGCCAAATGTTGGCTCACCTGCAGGAGATGTTTGGTGAACAGAGTCGCGCAGCCAAATATCAAGTCACGAAAATGACTTTTTAAGGCTAAGATGCGTGATGGGCAGTCAGTCCAAGATCACTGTCTGACAATGATCAAGGACATGGAAGAGCTTGAGAAGCTCGGTGTGAAGTTGGACTTGGATTTGCAGAACGATATTATTCTGCAATCCTTGACTGATGCATATGGGCAATTCATCATGAATTACCACATGCATAAACTTCAAAATTCCTTGGCCGAGTTGATGAATATGCTGGTTACCGCTGAGCTTTCTATGAAAGGTTCTAAAGGCTCAGTTCTTGCTATGGAACGGACTTCTTCCAAAAGAAAGTCTTATGGAAAGAAAAAGAAGTCTGTGAAAAAGCAAAAGGTAGAAGGATCAAAGAAGAAGAAGGCAGAACCGAAGAAGAAGGTCGATGGCAAAGGAAAGTGTTTCCATTGCAACAGCGACGGCCATTGGAAGCGGAACTGCCCTACTTACCTGGCCACCCTGAAGAACAAGAAGGAAGGTCCTTCTGGAGGTATGCTCGTTATTGAGTCTAACCTTACGGTTTCTTCTGCATCCAGTTGGGTGCTTGACTCTGGTTCTAGTGCTCATCTGTGCACTTCTATGCAGGGTCTTGAGGATAGCAGGAGGCTGAGGGATGGAGACATGATCCTACGCGTCGGTAATGGAGCAAGAGTTGCTGCAGTAGCCGTGGGAACATACCCTCTGCGATTACCATCTGGTTTAGACTTAGTTTTAAAAGACTGTTATTATGTGCCTGCAGCTAGCAGGAATTTGATTTCTGTTTCATGCTTAGCACAAGAAGGTTATGTGATCACCTTCTTTAAGGACCATTGTAACATTCTTTATGAAAGAAATAAAATTGCAAATGGTTTCCTTGTTAATGGTCTTTATCAGTTGCATATTGATGTACCTGTTTTAACTATCGAGCAAAACGTGAATGCCAAACGACCTAGGGATAGTCCAAACGACAGATATCTATGGCACCTGAGATTAGGTCATATAGCAGAAGATAGGATTAACAAATTGGAGAAAAATGGGCTATTGAGTCCATTGACTTTTGAGTCATATCCAACTTGTGAATCTTGTCTTCAAGGCAAAATGACTAAACTCCCTTTTGTTGGACATGGGGAGAGGGCCACAGATCTCCTTGCCCTAGTACATACTGATGTGTGCGGCCCATTCGATGTGCCGGCTAGAGGCAATTTTGTCTACTTCATTACCTTTACCGATGATCTGTCTAGGTATGGGTATGTGTATCTTATGAGACATAAGTCTGAAGCCTTTTGAAAAGTTCAAAGAATTCAGACATGAAGTAGAAAAACAAACTGGAAAACCCATTAAGGTTCTTCGATCAGATCGAGGAGGTGAATACCTTAGCCGGGAATTCCTAGACTATCTTAAGGAAAATGGCATAGTCTCTCAATGGACTCCACCAGGAACACCTCAACTCAACGGGGTTTCAGAACGGAGAAATCGGACTCTATTGGATATGGTTCGATCCATGATGAGCTTCACAGACCTCCCTGATTTTCTTTGGGGACATTCATTATTAACTTCAATCTATTTACTGAATAGGGTTCCCTCTAAAACCGTTCCTACCACACCGTATGAGATATGGCACGGTAAGAAACCAAGTCTGAGTCATCTCAGAATTTGGGGTTGTCCGGCTCATGTCAAAAGACAACAAGCGGACAAGTTAGAGTTTAGGTCCTTTAGAGCTCGATTCATAGGATATCCTAAAGAGTCATTAGGATACTATTTCTACATTCCAGAAGACCACAATGTGATTGTGAGTCGACATGCCATATTTCTTGAAAAATAGTTTATTCAAGATAGCGGCATTGGAAAGCAGATTAAGCTTGATGAGAAAGTCTCACAAGCAGAACGAGCTAAGGACCAAGTGGAACCAAATCAGGTTGAGCCAATAAGAACACTACCTCCTCCACCTCGTAGATCGGAAAGAGTTTCCCGTCCCCCTGAAAGATACTTAGGTATTATTTCAGAGGATAGTAGAGGAAATGTTCCTCATAGGTAATGGTGCTCATGGTGATGATCCCAAAACCTACAACGAGGCGATATCAGATATCGACTCCGAGAAATGGCTTGAGGCAATGAAGTCAGAAATTGACTCGATGCACTCAAACCAAGTCTGGACCTTGGTAGATCCACCAGAAGGTATAGTACCTATTGGGTGTAAATGGATCTTCAAGAGAAAGATTGGTGCAGATGGGAATGTGGAGACATTCAAGGCTAGACTAGGTGGCAAAAGGTTATAGTCAACGCGAAGGCATTGACTATCAGGATACCTTTTCCCCAGGTAGCTATGCTAAAATCCATCCGCACATTGCTTGCTGTTGCAGCCTATTTCGATTATGAAATATGGCAAATGGACGTGAAAACGGCATTCCTAAATGGATATCTTGAGGAAGATATCTATATGGAACAGCCGCTAGGTTTCACATCCAGTGATACTGATCACAAGGTTTGCAAGCTGCAAAGGTCCATATATGGACTTAAGCAAGCATCTCGGAGCTGGAACACTCGTTTCAATGATGTGATCAAAAAGTTTGGTTTCATCAAAAATGAAGAGGAACCATGTGTTTTCAAAAGGGTCAGTGGGAGCGCTGTTGTCTTCCTCGTATTGTACGTGGATGACATCCTCCTTATTGGGAATGATATTCCCATGTTGACATCAGTCAAGATGTGGTTGTCCAAGGAATTCTCCATGAAAGACCTAGGTGAAGCATCCTTTATTCTAGGAATTAAGGTCTATAGGGATAGACCGAATAGGATGCTAGGACTTTCACAGAAGATGTACATAGAGGAAGTACTAAAGAGGTTTAGTATGGAAAACTCTAAGAGGGGATTAATACCCTTCAGACATGGTATTCATCTTTCCAAGAAGATGTGCCCCAGCACACCTGAGGAAATAGAACGCATGAGCAAGATCCCTTATGCTTCTGCAATAGGGAGCCTCATGTATGCCATGCTATGTACACGACCTGATATAGCCCATGCTGTGAGTGTCACAAGCAGATATCAGTCAAATCCAGGTGAAGAACACTGGACTTCTGTGAAATGTATCCTTAAGTACTTGAGAAGAACTAAGGATATGATGTTGGTCTTTGGTAATGGAGAACTCCAAGTCCAGGGATACACAGACTCGGACTTTCATGTCCGATATAGATGATCGAAAGTCGACATCTGGAAGTCTGTTTGTGTGCAATGGTGGAGCTGTCAGCTGGAAGAGTTCCAAGCAAACTGTGATAGCAGATTCCACCATGGAAGCAGAATATATAGCTGCATCAGAGGCTGCAAAGGAAGCATTCTGGTACAAGAAGTTTGCTGCAGAAATTGGAGTAATGCCATCAGATGCCATTCCTCTTTACTGCGACAACAATGGCGCCATAGCCCTTGCTAAGGAGCCGAGGTCTCACCAGAAGTCCAAGCACATTGAGCGGCGATATCCATCTCATCCGCGATTACCTTGAGAAAGGTTACGTTGAGGTCAAGAGAGTCAACTCCGCAGATAATGTGGCAGACCCACTTACAAAGCCGTTGGGCCAGCAGAAGATCGAAGCCCACCTTGAGAAGATGGGACTTAGACTTGTAGCCAATTGGCTTTAGGACAAGTGGGAGATTGTTAGATATATGTGCCCTAGAAGCCAGAATTGGCTGACACTTGTAATACACTTCTAGGGGCAAAATTATAATTTTGACTATAATTAATAAAATGGGTTATTTTCTATCACACATATGTGTATTTAGTGTCTGTGATACATCCTTTGAGTTAATGGTAATGATAATTCATATTTTCAAGAGTTGAAAATTTAAGACATGAATAATCATTATTAACTCATAAACATGCTCCCGACCATAGGATCATCACGAGGATGGTGATTGATCCGGAAGGTTGGTGTACGAATCGCTTCTCTTTAGTAGATGAGTCTTGAGTCTACGGTGTGGAGACACCGGAGCGAGAGTACAGGTACTCGTTAGAGAACGAGGGCACTGAGCGTGACCACCTCGAGTAGTCATTAGGAAGTCTACCTTCTCGTCAATGACTGACTCGATGCTGCAGTAGTGTGTCTGGTTCTTTGACCTGAGATGCATCGGCAGTTCACCTTGAGGGTGTTATAGTTTGACTACACCATTACTCGGTCTCCTAGCCATATGGAACCCTGAGGTGTATGTTGGCTATAGCATGTTCATTGTAGGAACTGGATTGCATCAAGATGGAATCTATCTACCTCGGTGGTAGAGGAGTAGCCCTATGATGATCATGAGAATCAAGTCCAGAAGCCCATGGCCATGGCAGAGTGAAATAATAGAAAGAGTTTCTATTTAGATTTTCACATTGGACTCGAATCGAATGATTACATCATATGACAGAGACTAGGGTTTGACGAGTTCACCTTAACCCTAATCTGATCGGGGCTCAAGATAGAAGAACTTAATCACACAGGTAGCTGCACCAAGAGGTTCGCATTCAGCTCTGATGGGTTGCCACCATATACTGCTAGGTGTCACTGGTGGATTTTGGGAGCAATTAGAATGATTTAGATGATCGATCATTCTAGCTGTTCGAATCAGAAGAGTTCTGATCCATCGAAAGGAGTTTCGATGATGTCGATGATAGAGATCATGACATATCCCATTACCATACAGAACTGAACCTAACTGGGTCACACAAACAAGGGTTTGAATCTGGTGATCATCAATTGAACTGATCTAGTTCAATTGATCTGAATGAGATTCAATTAGGTTCAAGGAAATCGTGCTAGCACTCGATTGAACCTAACGTTCTTCTTTTACTATCATAAATAAGTTGTCCTGACTGAGCCAAAGGAGTTTGTGCTCAATCAGAGGCCTTCATATGGTCTGACTGGAGGTTGTCCAAGTCAGAATAGGTTGTCTTATTTGTAAGACATTACCTGCCATTTTTGGTCACCTGCCATTTCTTGTTCTTTGACTTTGGTCAAAAGTCTACCTTTGACTGGTCAAACGTTGACCATTCACCCTTTGACTTTTGACCACATGTCATGCACCTATTGGAGAGCTGGTGGGGGCCTGTCCCCCTGCCAGAACCTGGCAAGGAGAAGGGCGCACGCCAAGGGTGGCGTGAGCCCAAGTAGGAGGCGCCTAGGAGTCCTTGTTGGACAAGGACTCCACCTCCCTTTTGGATTCCAATCAGAGTTCTACTAAGAATCCAGTTTGACTGGTCTTAGGCGCCCTCTAAGGAGGAATCCAGGGGTCTCTATTCCAACCAATCAGATTTAGATCTGATTTCACAAAGGGTTGTGATTGGTTGAGAGGAAGAGGAGTTGGATCACAAGAGGTCTATAAATAAGACCCTGCGCCCAACCCTAATTCTAATGAGATTTCCCACGCCCCAAGGCTGCCTCTCCCCTCCTTCTCCATGCCATAGTCTCTTCTCCCCTTGCTCTCCACGTCCAAAAGTGTTTTGGACTTTAGTTTGGTGCGATTCAGATCAAGGAAAGGCGATCAAAAGCAAGAAGGCTGCGCTGCTGCAAAAGGACGACTGCAGATCTTCAAAAGAGTTTTGAAGATCCTCCAGATCAGATCCAGATCTGATTTTTGGAGGTGTGATAGAGAAGAAGAGGATCTCCAGATCCAACCCGAGTGGATACCGGTAGAGGCCAGGCGCTTGCGTGGCTAAGATCCAGAACCTTCCGCTGCAATCAGGATCATCTACAGGGTAATAGGATTACCCAAATCAGGTAAATTGAATTTGATTTAATTTATCTTATTTTATTTTATTTATTAAAATAATAAGAATCAGATCTGAAACATATCAAGATCTGATTAAGATCAAGAGAAAATTTTTGAAATATATCTCTTGATCTAATCAGATCTGGACGAACCTGGACCGGGAAATCAGGATTTCCCTTCACACTTTGCATGCATGGTCCAACATCATCATCAACTTTGGTATCATCAACAATATGCCTCGGCACCATCTTCACAACAACAACCCATTGAGGCTCCAAGGGATCCCTAACGTAGAAGACTTGACTAGCTTGGGAGGCAAGTATATAAGGTTCTTCAGTGCGGAGATGGCATTGCATGTTAATGAGAGTAAAACCACACTCATCAGTCTTCATCCCAGACTGTGATAAGTTGTCAAACCAATCATACTTCATCAACGCAATCCTCCCTTTAGAATAATAGTCCAAGATGACTCTCTTCTCCACCATGCCATAATAGTTCAAATCTTCCATACGAGACTGTGAATCCCTCGAGCTAGCATAACATCCAGTGATGGTGCTCAACATGATACCACTATTTTGTATTTCCATATTTATGGATCTGCTGTGAATATTAAATCTATAGCCGTTAATGATAAGCTGTTTATACTCATGCACGGTATGATTAGGGCCCATTGAAATAGCATGTACTTCATTAAACTTCTGCCATGCCTCTCCATCGACTAGATGCCTCAATGCATCATCTTTTGTTCGGTCCCCTTCATGCCATCTTATGTCCTTCGATGTCCTTGTAGACATAAACAACTTTTATAGTCTCGTAATCAAAGAAAAGTGTCACATCAACTTTTGAGGTACATGAGTCGATGTGCCATCTTTATTCTATTTCCATCTTGACACACCGCACCTCATGCACTCATTTTGGTTGACATCCCCCTCCTAATAGAGCATGCAATCATCGGAACATGCTTGTATCTTGGTGTAAGCAATGTCCAGTTGTTCAATAATCTTCGATGCCTCATAATTATTCTTCAAAATTAGTGCATCGTTTGGAAGAATGTCTCCTAAAAGCTCTAATATGTAGTTCACTCCATTATTACTAAACCCATTGGAACATTTTGCATGATACAGTCGGATTAGGAACTCCTACTTTGCCATCTTTTCACATTCAGAATACAACAGAATATTAGCATCTTTCATCAACTTACAGACCTTCTCTACATACTCACTGTTTGTCATTCCACCAACCATAAGATCAAGCATAAACATGTTGTACCTACGGTTGCTCGAAGCCACAGTCGTAGATCCGATCTCTTGCATGTACCTAAGTGTTAATCTAGCAAACTGAAGAAGATCTAAAAAAGATAGGAGAAGCTAGAGTTTTGACGTTAGAACCAGAGAGAAGAGAGTTAGGAAGAAAAGCTTAATTGTATTCCCTTCTTCTTGTAAAAGTTACAATATCCTGGTTTATATATCCTAGAGTTCCCACATGAACCCTAATAAAACACAGCTTAAAAACTCCCTTAGGCTAACCCAATGTTAGATATATGTGCCCTAGAAGCCAGAATTGACTGACACTTGTAATACACTTCTAGGGGCAAAATTGTAATTTTGATGATAATCAATAAAATGGGTTATTTTCTATCACATATGTGTATTTAGTGTCTGTGATACATCCTTTGAGTTAATGGTAATGATAATTCATATTTTCAAGAGTTAAAAATTTAAGACATGAATAATCATTATTAACTCATAAAATGCTCCCGACCATAGGATCATCACGAGGATGGTGATTGATCCAAAAGGTTGGTGTACAATCGCTTCTCTTTAGTAGATGAGTCTTGAGTCTACGGTGTGGAGACACCAGAGCGAGAGTATAGGTACTCGTTAGAGAACGAGGGCACTGAGCGTGACCACCTCGAGTAGTCATTAGAAAGTCTACCTTCTCGTCAATGACTGACTCGATGCTGCAGTAGTGTGTCTGGTTCTTTGACCTGAGGTGCATCGGCAGTTCACCTTGAGGGTGTTATAGTTTGACTACACCATTACTCGATCTCCTAGCCATATGGAATCCTGAGGTGTATGTTGGCTATAGCATGTTCATTGTAGGAACTGGATTGCATCAAGATGGAATCTATCTACCTCGGTGGTAGAGGAGCAGCCCTATGATGATCATGAGAATCAAGTCCAGAAGCCCATGGCCATGGCAGAGTGAAATAATAGAAAGAGTTTCTATTTAGATTTTCACATTGGACTCGAATCGAATGATTACATCATATGACAGAGACTAGGGTTTGACGAGTTCACCTTAACCCTAATCTGATCGGGGCTCAAGATAGAAGAACTTAATCACACAGGTAGCTGCACCAAGAGGTTCGCATTCAGCTCTGATGGGTTGCCACCATATACTGCTAGGTGTCACTGGTGGATTTTGGGAGCAATTAGAATGATTTAGATGATCGATCATTCTAGCTGTTCGAATCAGAAGAGTTCTGATCCATCGAAAGGAGTTTCGATGATGTCGATGATAGAGATCATGACATATCCCATTACCATACAGAACTGAACCTAACTGGGTCACACAAACAAGGGTTTGAATCTGGTGATCATCAATTGAACTGATCTAGTTCAATTGATCTGAATGAGATTCAATTAGGTTCAAGGAAATCGTGCTAGCACTCGATTGAACCTAACGTTCTTCTTTTACTATCATAAATAAGTTGTCCTGACTGAGCCAAAGGAGTTTGTGCTCAATCAGAGGCCTTCATATGGTCTGACTGGAGGTTGTCCAAGTCAGAAAAGGTTGTCTTATTTTGTAAGACATTACCTGCCATTTTTGGTCACCTGCCATTTCTTGTTCTTTGACTTTGGTCAAAAGTCTACCTTTGACTGGTCAAACGTTGACCATTGACACTTTGACTTTTGACCACATGTCATGCACCTATTGGAGAGCTGGTGGGGGCTTGTCCCCCTGCCAGAACCTGGCAAGGAGAAGGGCGCACGCCAAGGGTGGCGTGAGCCCAAGTAGGAGGCGCCTAGGAGTCCTTGTTGGACAAGGACTCCATCCTCCCTTTTGGATTCCAATTAGAGTTCTACTAAGAATCCAACTTTGACTGGTCTTAGGCACCCTCTAAGGAGGAATCCAGGGGTCTCTATTCCCAACCAATCAGATTTAGATCTGATTTCACAAAGGGTTGTGATTGGTTGGGAGGAAGAGGAGTTGGATCACGCATAGGTCTATAAATAAGACCCTGCGCCCAACTCCTAAAGAAAAAATACAATTCTCCACACCCCAAGGCTGCCTCTCTCCTCCCTCCTCCATGCCAAGTTCTCTTCTCCCTCTCCTCTCCACGTCCAAAAGAGTGTTTTGGATCTTAGTTGGTGCGATTCAGATCAAGAGAAAGGCGATCAAAAGCTAAGAAGGCTGCGCTGCTGCAAAAGGACGACTGCAGATCTTCAAAAGCTAGTTTTGAAGATCCTCCAGATCAGATCCAGATCTAATTTTTGGAGGTGTGATAGAGAAGAAGAGGATCTCCAGATCCAACCCGAGTGGATACCGGTAGAGGCCAGGCGCTTGCGTGGCTAAGATCCAGAACCTTCCGCTGCTTATCAGGATCATCAACAGGGTAATAGGATTACCCACATCAAGGTAAATTAAATTTGATTTAATTTATCTATATTTTATTTTATTTATTAAAATAATAAGAATCAGATCTGAAAATATATCAAGATCTGATTTGGATCAAGAAGAAAAATTTTTGAAATATATCTCTTGATCTCGAATCAGATCTGGACGAACCTGGACCGGGAAATCAGGATTTCCCTTCAACTGGTATCAGAGCCATGGTTCTAGATTGTTTAGATCTGATTTTAAATTTTATTTTAATTAGAAAATAAAGTGATTTCAGATGTCACATGAGATGTGATCAGATCTGAAATCAGAAAAATTAAAATTAAATGATTTGGATCTAAGAACATGAAGATATGCATGACTAGTTCTAGAATAGAATAGTTCTATAGAATAGTTTTGCATGTCTTTGATTTAATCTGATTAAATCATATTTTAGATCTTCTTATTTACTATTTTTTGATATTATAAGTGTTATAATAACATCTGAAAAATAGCAAATAAAAATTATTTAATTTTAAATATCATATGAGATATGATTGATGCATGTCTAGACTAGTTGTAGAATAGTTCTACATAATTGTCTAGATTAGAATTTATTTTGATTAGATCAATTTAAATCTAATTTTTTAGATTATTATGAGATAATTTAGATCTGAAAACATGCATGATTTGATACATGAGATGTATGCAAAATATGCCATTGATTAGATCTAAATTTGTATATGAGATATATGATATAGATCTATAACTGTTTTGTAGTATTACATGTTCCTGATTAAGGCGTTCCTCTTGGCCGTCCGGTCATAAGAACGAAGAAGGGTTTAAAGGCCCTCTCTTCCCATTCGATGGGGTGTTCTTATGACGTGTAGGGGTGCTGCGTGTTCGTCCTTAATCAGAAACCCAAAACTTACTTTCTGCAAAACCCTAGATCCTGAAACCCTAGGATTTATTGTGCATATTTTGTTTATGAACCCTAACTTAATTAAGAATTAAGTTTATGGAATATTAATTAGGTCTAAAATTGAGAATTTCAGATCTAAGACATATTCATAATACTGGGTTCGGGCTTGGGTAGCTCAATTAGGTCTAAGCGGTTGATCAAACCGAATCAAGAGTTGGTTAGATGGGATCAACAATGCTTAAATTGACCAGCCTAATAGGATTAAGTCTGGGTCAAGATCGAGTCACGATCAAGCAAGACCTAATTAGGCTCAGAGGTTAGAGTCTGGATTGTAGGCTAACCCAATTGGTTCTGACTCAACAATTTGGTGTCTAAGGTAAGTTTGGCACAGACGACCGACTGGTTTTTAATTGGAAGCTACTCGACCTGAATGCGTTCTTGTGCGAGTTAATGGCATATTCCTTCCACCGGTCTCACTTACCTGGCCATATCTGTTGACACAGTTCTGATCTGAGGTGGTCAATAATCCGAGCTAACCCATGCCACTAGGTTAGTCATAATTGTTATGACTATGAGCCAAGTCTAGTTTAATGAGACCTGAATCAATTCTCCCTAAGAAAAGATTAAGTCTGAGGTCTTCCACCATTGTAGATGTGCGGGCCCTTCCCGGGGTTGATTGTTCTCGGCTGGATACAGTGGCTCAGTTGCACCGGGAAGATGCAACCATGTCTATTAGGCATTGGATGCTATGGGCTGGAGGATGAGTTGGGCTCAATATTCCGGATACGGTGAGAGACTCAATTAGGAACCCAGTCTATGCAAATGGTGGGTCTGACTTAACTAAGGAGTGGATCAATATTCCGGATACGGTGAGATTCATGAATTAGAGACCAAGTTTGGGTGCACCATGATTAGAGAATCATTGAACAAGAGTTGTTCACTCATTGGCTAACCCATCACCAATAACTGTTAGGTGAGGTGATGAGTCAGTTGGTGAGACCGCACCACCCACTAGAAATCATTAATCGTGGAGATTTTTGCATCTCTACAGAGGGAGTGTAGGGATCCGAGAAAATAGTGGGAGCTAATTTGTTTAAAAATAAAATCCCTAAACAAATTGGTCAAGTCAAAATTACAGTATCTAACTAGAATCTTTGACTCTCTACAGGAAAATGTCTGCGTCCAACCCATTGGCACGTATCCTAGACACACATAGACTGACTGGACCCAATTATAAAGATTGGCTCAGGAACTACAAAATTATTTTGGGTTCAGAGAAGTTAACCCATGTTTTGGACCAGGACCCTCCCACCTTACCAGCCCGTCCATCCACTGAACAGAGAGCGTCTCTGGAAAAATGGATTGACGAAGATAATAAGGCCAGATATTACATGTTGGGCTCGATGTCTGATGAGCTCCAGCGCCAACATGAAGATATCGGGACTGCTCGCCAAATGTTGGCTCACCTGCAGGAGATGTTTGGTGAACAGAGTCGCGCAGCCAAATATCAAGTCACGAAATGACTTTTTAAGGCTAAGATGCGTGATGGGCAGTCAGTCCAAGATCACTGTCTGACAATGATCAAGGACATGGAAGAGCTTGAGAAGCTCGGTGTGAAGTTAGGACTTGGATCTGCAGAACGATATTATTCTGCAATCCTTGACTGATGCATATGGGCAATTCATCATGAATTACCACATGCATAAACTTCAAAATTCCTTGGCCGAATTAATGAATATGCTGGTTACCGCTGAGCTTTCTATGAAAGGTTCTAAAGGCTCAGTTCTTGCTATGGAACGGACTTCTTCCAAAAGAAAGTCTTATGGAAAGAAAAAGAAGTCTGTGAAAAAGCAGAAAGGTGGAAGGATCAAAGAAGAAGAAGGCAGAGCCGAAGAAGAAAGGCCGATGTCAAAGGAAAGTGTTTCCATTGCAACAGCGACGGCCATTGGAAGCGGAACTGCCCTACTTACCTGGCCACCCTGAAGAACAAGAAGGAAGGTCCTTCTGGAGGTATGCTCGTTATTGAGTCTAACCTTACGGTTTCTTCTGCATCCAGTTGGGTGCTTGACTCTGGTTCTAGTGCTCATCTGTGCACTTCCATGCAGGGTCTTGAGGATAGCAGGAGGCTGAGGGATGGAGACATGATCCTACGCATCGGTAATGGAGCAAGAGTTGCTGCAGTAGCCGTGGGAACATACCCTCTTCGATTACCATCTGGTTTAGACTTAGTTTTGAAAGACTGTTATTATGTGCCTGCAGCTAGCAGGAATTTGATTTCTGTTTCATGCTTAGCACTAAGAAGGCTATGTGATTACCTTCTTTAAGGACCATTGTAACATTCTTTATGAAAGAAATAAAATTGCAAATGGTTTCCTTATTAATGGTCTTTATCAGCTACATATTGATGTACCTATTCTAACTATCGAGCAAAACGTGAATGCCAAACGACCTAGGGATAGTCCAAATGATAGATATCTATGGCACCTGAGATTAGGTCATATAGCAGAAGATAGGATCAACAAATTGGAGAAAAATGGGCTATTGAGTCCATTGACTTTCGAGTCATATCCAACTTGTGAATCTTGTCTTCAAGGCAAAATGACTAAACTCCCTTTTGTTGGACATGGGGAGAGGGCCACAGATCTCCTTGCCCTAGTACATACTGATGTGTGCGGCCCATTTGATGTGCCGGCTAGAGGCAATTTTGTCTACTTCATTACCTTTACCGATGATCTGTCTAGGTATGGGTATGTGTATCTTATGAGACACAAGTCTGAAGCTTTTGAAAAGTTCAAAGAATTCAGACATGAAGTAGAAAAATAAACTGAAAAACCCATTAAGGTTCTTCGATCAGATCGAGGAGGTGAATACCTTAGCCGAGAATTCCTAGACTATCTCAAGAAAAATGGCATAGTCTCTCAATGGACTCCACCAGGAACACCTCAACTCAACGGGGTTTCAGAATGGAGAAATCGGACTCTATTGGATATGGTCCGATCCATGATGAGCTTCACAGACCTTCCTGATTTTCTTTGGGGACACTTCATTGTTAACTTCAATTTATCTACTGAATAGGGTTCCCTCTAAAACCGTTCCTACCACACCGTATGAGATATGGCATGGTAAGAAACCAAGTCTGAGTCATCTCAGAATTTGGGGTTGTCCGGCTCATGTCAAAAGACAACAAGCGGACAAGTTAGAGTTTAGGTCCTTTAGAGCTCGATTCATAGGATATCCTAAAGAGTCATTAGGATACTATTTCTACATTCCAAAAGACCACAATGTGATTGTGAGTCGACATGCCATCTTTCTTGAAAAATAGTTTATTCAAGATAGCGCATTGGAAAGCAGATTAAGCTTGATGAGAAAGTCTCACAAGTACAACGAGCTAAGGACCAATTGGAACCAAATCAGGTTGAGCCAATAAGAACACTACCTCCTCCACCTCGTAGATCGAAAAGAGTTTTCCATCCCCCTGAAAGATACTTAGGTATTATTTCAGAGGAAGTAGAGAAAATGTTCCTCGTAGGTAATGGTGCTCATGGTGATGATCCCAAAACCTACAACGAGGCGATATCAGATATCGACTCCGAGAAATGGCTAGAGGCAATGCAGTCAGAAATTGACTCGATGCACTCAAACCAAGTCTGGACCTTGGTAGATCCACCAGAAGGTATAGTACCTATTGGGTGTAAATGGATCTTCAAGAGAAAGATTGGTGCAGATGGGAAATGTGGAGACATTCAAGGCTAGACTAGTGGCAAAAGGTTATAGTCAATGCGAAGGCATTGACTATCAGGATACCTTTTCCCCAGTGGCTATGCTAAAATCCATCCGCACATTGCTTGCCGTTGCAGCCTATTTCGATTATGAAATATGGCAAATGGACGTGAAAATGGCATTCTTAAATGGATATCTTGAGGAAGATATCTATATGGAACAGCCGCTAGGTTTCACATCCAGTGATACTGATCACAAGGTTTGCAAGCTGCAAAGGTCCATATATGGACTTAAGCAAGCATCTCGGAGCTGGAACACTCATTTCAATGATGTGATCAAAATGTTTGGTTTCATCAAAAATGAAGAGGAACCATGTGTTTTCAAAAAGGTCAGTGGGAGCGCTGTTGTCTTCCTCGTATTGTACGTGGATGACATCCTCCTTATTGGGAATGATATTCCCATGTTGACACAGTCAAAATATGGTTGTCCAAGGAATTCTCCATGAAAGACCTAGGTGAAGCATCCTTTATTCTAGGAATTAAGGTCTATAGGGATAGACCGAATAGGATGCTAGGACTTTCACAGAAGATGTACATAGAGGAAAGTACTAAAGAGGTTTAGTATGGAAAACTCTAAGAGGGGATTAATACCCTTCAGACATGGTATTCATCTTTCCAAGAAGATGTGCCCTAGCACACCTGAGGAAATAGAACGCATGAGCAAGATCCCTTATGCTTCTGCAATAGGGAGCCTCATGTATGCCATGCTATGTACACGACCTGATATAGCCCATGCTGTGAGTGTCACAAGCAGATATCAGTCAAATCCAGGTGAAGAACACTGGACTTCTGTGAAATGTATCCTTAAGTACTTGAGAAGAACTAAGGATATGATGTTGGTCTTTGGTAATGGAGAACTCCAAGTCCAGGGATACACAGACTCGGATTTCATGTCCGATATAGATGATCGAAAGTCGACATCTGGGAGTCTGTTTGTGTGCAATGGTGGTGCTGTCAGCTGGAAGAGTTCCAAGCAAACTGTGATAGCAGATTCCACCATGGAAGCAGAATATATCGCTGCATCAGAGGCTGCGAAGGAAGCATTCTGGTACAAGAAGTTTGCTGCAGAAATTGGAGTAATGCCATCAGATGCCATTCCTCTATACTGCGACAACAATGGCGCCATAGCCCTTGCTAAGGAGCCGAGGTCTCACCAGAAAATCCAAGCACATTGAGCGGCGATACCACCTCATCCGCGATTACCTCGAGAAGGGTTACGTCGAGGTCAAGAGAGTCAACTCCACAGATAATGTGGCAGACCCACTTACAAAGCCGTTGGGCCAGCAGAAGATCGAAGCCCACCTTGAGAAGATGGGACTTAGACTTGTAGCCAATTGGCTTTAGGACAAGTGGGAGATTGTTAGATATATGTGCCCTAGAAGCCAGAATTGGCTGACACTTGTAATACACTTCTAGGGGCAAAATTATAATTTTGACTATAATCAATAAAATGGGTTATTTTCTATCACATATGTGTATTTAGTGTCTGTGATACATCCTTTGAGTTAATGGTAATGATAATTCATATTTTCAAGAGTTGAAAATTTAAGACATGAATAATCATTATTAACTCATAAAATGCTCCCGACCATAGGATCATCACGAGGATGGTGATTGATCCGAAAGGTT